>QLON01003775.1:715-24500 GCA_003313675.1 Termitomyces heimii
GGGGGGGGGGGGGGGGGGCGCTAAGAAGGCGACGCGCGCCTTTTCTCTTTCCGTGGAGTAAGTAAAGTTAGCGCGGGACTGCAACGACTTTCTTTTCTATTCATCTTCTGATTCTGATTTCTGATTTCTGATTTTCTTTATCCTCCAAACTCACCGTTTCTTTGCCCTTTTCCTTTTTCGCGGGCGGTGGGTACAAGCATTGATCTTATCTATCTCTACAATCAGTAATTTGATTTTCGGACCGGGTCGCGAAGGAACTTTTTTCTCTATGTTTATCTCTATCTATCTTTTCTCTTCCTTCGCTTCTTTTTGAGTGGGGCTTGGGTGGGTAGGGTACTTCTGGACTGTGTGGTTCCCCCCCTCGATGCGATCGATGCATGGGAGGTATCAGTCGGACAAGCGGATGGGTTTTGTGAGAACGTAAAGTCGTGTTTTCGACTTACTGGGTACTATTATCTACCAGATACGCCTGTCCAAAAACCTGTATCCCTTCTCGTTACGTCCAAAAAGTACATTCGGAAACCGAATAGAAAAATACCAAGCCGATCAGCTCGAAAGCTTGGTATACAATTTGGGTTAATAAAAGAAAAAACAAGAAAGAGAGGGCGGGAGATGAGTAAGTATGTACTACAACACAGAGCCGGTTTTGGATTTCCGGCTTTTGATGAACTCCGGAGAAAAACAAGGAGGAAACATGTATGAATTCATTGGTCGGTTGAGTCGAGTCGAGTCGAGTCGAGTCGGAGATGAGCCGGTGCGGACCGAGGCGTCGTGTTTCCCCCTCTCTCCCTTGCAAAAGCAAAACACCGTCAGGCTATTATCAGCTTTTATCAGGAGCGCGTTCCGGGACAAGTCGGAGCGCCCCGCGTGTGCTCTGGTCTCGTAAATGCTCAAACCCATGCACGCGCGCGGTCATATGACACCTCAAAAAAACCCGAAGATACATACGAGTGGGACTATCGAGCCGCTTGTGTGTGCGCGCGCGAGAGAGAGAGGCCATGTAGGGATAGTGTTTTGTTGAAAGGTATGATAACGCATGCTCTGTCGTTTTGTCTGTTCACTCTACCGCGTGTGCACAGGCATTATTATTGGAGTGGCGAGCGCATTAAGCTTTCGGATACTTGGAGGGAAGTTATGGGGGCAGAGGGTTTGCGTCACCGGTCGACAGACGTGATGGTGAAGCTGTGCATGTGCGTTTGTAGACAGGGCTTTGCACGCTCTTCATGATAGATAGATAGATGGATGGATGGATGGATGCTAGATTATCGATATCCATCGTGATGATCCCTACTCATGCTTTATCGTCTCAGCACACCTCTCCCTCGTTTTCGTATCGCGTATCACTCTGCGTCTCTCGAGGCACGTACGTTCATTTTTGCATGGATATTGATATATCGAGAATGTGCGGGGAGATAAAGCCTCATTTCGATCATGATCGTGCCGGCAAACGCGCCGTCGATCGATAAGCATGGCCGAAAAGGGTTATGCGAAAGATAATATGAGTTTATGTTAGCATACGCTGGTGTGGGTTCTGGCCGTCTTTTGGCGGCCTTGTGGTTCTGGTCTGGTGCGTGGGTGTAGCGTAATTTTCCAGGGAGTCGGGTATTGGCTACTCGAAAGTAGTGGGGTTCTTTGAGTGGTTCCTTCTTTTCGAGTCAAAACCCCGAACTCGGAGGGGTTGGTTGCACATGCGATGTGTGTGTGGTGTGTCTTTCTCTCTGTTCTTGGGTGGTCCTTTGGTAACCCCAGATTTTCTTTCTCATCTCTGCAGACGGGCCGTGGAGATAGCTTACTGAGCTCCCGGACCGAGTACGTATGTCCCTTCGAAAATTACACAACCCATCCCTCATTTCAACGCGGCTTGAGTTTGTCGTTAACCCACCCTCCGATATTCTTCCCTTCCCGCGAATGGGGTCTCCCCCTTTTTCTTTTGTCAGATGGGATTCGGCCCGGACGCGTGTGTCTTTCCACAGGCTACACTTTGATTTATTAGATAGCCTGTCTGACATAAAAGACCCTGATTACGACTAGATCTTATCTGCGATTGACGATGTCGATCGGCCTGTTGTGCATCAGGGCCCCGAGTTCGATGACCTTGTTTATTTTGCTGCGAGGAAATAGATGCGGAGATACAGTTTTACCCAATTCAAAGTATAGATGCTTTTTATCAGTATCAAAACAAGCCAAGATTTGAGAAACCTCGGCAGTCCTAAGTTCGTCATCAGATCAGGGAAATGGGCGCTAAAATGCGAATTGGAAGAATGCCGGCGGCATGACAAATTCACCGGATTGACCGCGCAAACGTGGACAAAACGCGGCACTGCCTCAACAAGCAACTTGAAAGCCTTGGTCGTTTGTCGTATGTGTTGACTGTTCACAAGTGACAAATCTGCATTTCATCAAGTAAACTGAACCGATGTAGAAGCTTTTCTTGGAGTACTTGACTCATAGTGCTGCGCAGCCAACCCTGACTCGATATGATTCCACTATCTGGATTTCGTCAGCAAGATTCGCCGGACGCGTCATCTTGTCAGCTGGTTCATTTTTGCTCTCCCACCCGACGAAAATACGTCAGACGCTACGCAACATGGCACCGTCCATCTATGGCTCTTTCTCTTACTCATTTCTTACGAATCACTGTTACGTGGTCACCAGGTGGTTCTTCGTTGGCGGTTGTACCGACCCGAGCTCCACCTAGGAGTCAGATATCTTGCAAAGCATCCTTTCATTAGAACCATGTGCGTCACTGCCTGGTTTTACACAGAACATGTGTTTATAAGGATACCGAACTGGTTTCCTTTGATATACTTGGAATCGCAGCAGGGAATACACGGGGGGAAAGGATACTTTCTGGGACACGTTTCGCCGACGGGCTCGCCACGGCATGAAAACAAGTCCCCTGATGGAAAGAAAGACACAGTCCTTCTATTCTATTTACAGTAAATCGGCCTGTCCCCCGCCCCCACATGTCCCCGTCTTTGACTATTTCCCCACTACCAATCGGAAATAACCGGTTAGATACGGATACTCTGTTGCCATGTAATTCGCCGACTTGTTTTTGAAAGACATTTCGTTATCGCTTGGGTGGTGTTCTATTATCGCTGCCAAGATCCGCCCGTTTGAGTGCTGAGAGCTGAGATACCTCCCTCCCCCCGGCCGGGCCTTATCAGCTGAACACTTGTGCTTTGGAAAAACATATGTTACTCACTCTGCTGTGTCTTACTGCGCTTCTCATAGTATCATATGAATCCGCTCGAATGTCGTCCTCCGCAGTGGTCATGTGTGCCCTTGAAGTGAGAGAGCACCATGCTTTACATGACACATGCGCTTGAAGAGAAGGTATTCTAAGTGCTCTAGGAGGAGCTCCCCCTATTGCAATATTGATGAAGGTGGATCCTCTCTGCACTTGCTCGAAAGAGGTAGGAGTCCCGATTCGGACATTCTGTCGTCATAGAACGGATCCGATAAGTCGCGCTAATGCTATGGCTTATCGCGATGGACAAGCTTTTTTTGCCTCGATCGAACTACGACGCAGCCAGCTCACTAGATCCAAATGAAAGTATACACTATTTTCTGCGCATTGGATACCCCTGCCAGTTTGCCTTGTGCACGTCCATCTATATTGGTTCATGGTGGCTCACGCTATCGTCCAATAGACAAAAGAACGACCGGTACAGCTGAAAGTTTGCTCACATGTTTTCTCACGACGTATCCCCGCAGTAGGCCCTGTTCACCTCGTGAGATAGAGCAAAGGACACACTTTATACACGACTCCGTGTCTGAACGCGTGTACGGATCGTGCAGCAAAAGTCCGGCGCAATGTCGGGTATCTTTTCGCTACGTGTATTGCTCTGGGGAATGCAACGTATACTTGTTGAGATTGTGATTTCCCGAGGATTGTGCTCAAATCGCCTACGCTACTTGTTGTCGCATATAATCGTGGAAATATTTGTCCAAAAGCTTTTCAATTGCTCGAGACCACTCGCATGTAAATCGTGACAGTGATCCTAACCCCTGAATGGCTTTTGACCCATGAGTCTGTTCTCATATACCTCATCGTGGAGCCACTAGTAAGTGGTACGAGAGAAGACAAGAGGGTAGGGATAGAAGTCTATTAGAGTGCAATAGTACATCCCCGGTTTGTGCTCTGGGCAAATATTGACTTTTACCAATGTGCAGTATTTCATTAGCTCCAGTCCGTAAACTCTGTGGCAAAAACAACGTTGCTTTCGATCATTCAACTCACTGGTTCGATATGCCACATTAGCGCATCGACCATGTGCACGCTTGGAGCGAACCTCCCTATCAGATTGTTCTTGACCAATAGGGTAAAGCTATCGACACATGATCGCATGTAGTGATGGTTGTGGCCGAAGGATCAACGTCATTCTTTTACTGCTGCCGCGTAATAGATGCGTTTATCTTGAACTTTGATACATCTAATAACGTGTAAGGATCATCAGGCTATCTGGATGGGCTTCGGTCTGACGTAGGTCGGTCATAAGTAAGCAAGTTCAGCCGTCCATTTCCAGAAAATGTGGCGCCATGTAAAAACCTGATTAATCACTTCTCACCGCGGTGTAATAGACTAAATGTGATCATCGAGATTTTACCATCATTGAGATAATGGGTCGAGACCTTCCGGAGAGGGGTATGGTGTCACCATTCATTCTGTCAGCATCCACTTCATTAAACGGCCTTTGGCCAATGCACCAAGAGACGAAAAGTCTTATTCACTCAGGTACAGCACGACATTTTCTTAGATCAACCACGTGACTAGCTAATTTAATTCATCTACCAAAAATATCTTTTGATATGAAGCTCAGTATATACATACACTTACAGGGCACAGGCCATTGACACCGAACCGAATAAAGACCTTTTCCGCATACGGATGTGATGCGTGTGAATAGATTAAGCGGGGTGGGGAAATCAATGAAAAAATTGTCTTGGATTTTTTCCCGCCTCGATTCAGTGTGATTGATTTGAGTGGCCCGTGTAATCCCAACACCTTTAAAACGGCGGTGCAATCAACTCCCGTGATTGAATCGACAGGAAACGTGCCATCTGCTGCTATTTATTCGCGAGACATGCGGCCGCGAAGCTCTGAAGGTTTGACAGGAAGCCTTATTGAATCCGGGAAGAGGATCTTATTGACGGGTTTGAAGTTCATAAGAAAAGAATACGATACATTTAAAATAAGGGATAGTTGTTGGTTGCATACGAAGTGATTACAGGGCCGTTCTCCGTACAGAAGCAAGGTAGTTATATATGTCAGATGACAGTCAGACAACAGCTGTTGTTCAAGTGGGTGGTCGGTCATATTACAGGGCCGTGGAAGACAGCTCTTCCTCTCGGCAGACTTTAGCGAGAACCTGGTAAGTACAGAAGGATGCTTCATCAGAACCTTGGTGGTGAAGCAAGCGAACTGGCTCGTCCCAAACCCTTAGTCTGTCAAATATCGCTTTGATCGGGGAAGACAAACAGCTTGAACATCGTGAAAAGGGGCATATGACTGTGAAGCTACATACCTAGACCATGTGTTCGCTGATCGGGCAGAAGACAGTGAAAAGTGTGTTGGTTAAATCCGTAGTCAAGTTGACACATGCAACTAACGAAAAGCGTGCTGTAATACCTTGCAAAGAGGGAAACAAGGGCAAGTTAAGGGTCGAATGCGGCGTATTGTAGCATGTATGTATGCGTGATGTAGTTCTGGGTACATGGTCCTTTGATCCAAGGCTACAGGGCCGTCTGAGAGGACTACGTCCTGCACACAGATCATGTGTGACCATAAATCATTTTTCCCCTTAGTATGCGGTGTTCGAAAATTGAGGTCAGTTAAGAGCTGACCTGTGTCTTGTGCGAGGTCAAGTATAGCTCTCTAAATAAATATTTGGTTTTCCCGTCACAAAGGCTGATATCCGTTCACGGCTCGAGATGACGGTCATGCTCGGCTTTTGACTCCGGTGGCGTTCGAGGTTCCAAATGTTTGGTCACATCAATTCCTTGTACAAAACAACGTGTCAACGCACTCTCAGCAGTATTCTTCAAGTGCGTTGATAGGTTGCGTGTAGCAGAACCGTTCTGGTGACCCAGAGTATTTGTCCTAAGTCCGATTGCAACGTAGTCCCCGCTGTACAGCTTACCCATGAGAAATATCAAAAGGACTTCACATGCGTCAAACTCATGCATAAGGTTTGAGCTGACAACAGTTCCGAATCGGAGGATGAGACATCAATAGGGGAGATTATCACCATATCTAGAGCGTCTTAACCGAATAATCAATTACTTTGACCTACTTCCGAGCTCATTTTCTTCGCACTGATGACAATATCCTCCTGGCGAAAACACAGAACCAAGAAAGCGTGTCTTGTTCGTTCTTTGTCCATATGGTACACAGCGATTCCATTGCATCGGTTACGCTAAGAAGCTTGAATCCTATCCGGAGTTCCACAAATCAGATGAAGGTCATCAACGTCCAATATCTTTCAAAAGACTCTGCCATTCCACCATCCCACGTGTGCTCGAACGATATCTACAACACCGTTACTAGTGATGCTCGCTCCACATCTGACGTAGATCTTCTGGGAGCGTGGTCTCATGCTCGTCAATGAGACTGAAAAATTTGACGCTAGGAGATACTCTGTTATTGTCAAGGATGATGGCCTGTGCCTTGACAGAAGAGCAAGACAGATGAACCCTAATCATCTCTAGCACTCGAACGACCTTTTGAAGCGCTACCGTGTTGTTCTGCTCCCAGAGCATCAGCGCTTGCCTTGTATCTGTTATTTCGACAGATGAAAACAAGCCATATCCATTGTGGTACCCTGTCATAAGAATTGGTGTCTGTGAGAACCAAAGCTGTGCCATGGTTCGGGGAAGGAGATTATTGTATCCTTCAAGGAGCGTTTTGATTTCGACGATGGAATCCGGAGATACCATGGTTCCGGTGGAAATAACATTCAAGCCTGTAGGTGTCGTAAAGGTGGAGTGTTGCATGGTCTGTGGTTCAGATGTGGTCAAGGGGCCAATACAGGCATCAACCTGATATTTGACCATGAGTTTGAGGCCACCCAGGCGATAAGCAATAACACGGTTATGTTGGATGATTCCTTCTGAAAGCGGAGTTGTGAACTTCCTCTCGAAATTCATCCCATAGGACTTTCTCACTGGAGATGAGCTGTAACCCCATTCTGACCAGCCTAGGTAAAGTAATAGAGTATTTCCAATGAGTTCGGCATCTATACGGTGAGATTCGCGGCTTTTGGCCTTAAAGAAGTTGAAAAGTGCACGAAGATTTTTTCGGTCTGTTATTACGTCGAAATCACGCAAGGATAAGCCTGGGGAGGTAATGCTCATCGCCCTAAACATGGCATCAAACGGACAAGACTGCAAAACGATCCGTGGATCAATGGCAGGTTCGTCAGCAGAGATGACGATTGGAAGCTCCTGTGGATTGTACACAGGAGGCGAGCCTTGTAACATGGTAAGGTGTTGTTTCGAGAAATGCAAAGTTATACCGCACTAGGAACTAGAACACGCGCCGGACCCAAATCGTAAGACGTCGGGAAGAAAGGATCTTCAGGCGATATCGAGAGACTATAGTCGGCGACAATAGCGTCTCTGGATATCTCTCTCAAAAATAACTTGGTCCCTTTGTAAAGAGAGTCTTGAGGCATCACGATAAGTCTTGGTAATCAGAGTGGACGGAATGACCCTTTTATAAGCGTTTTGAAGCATGTCAAGCGTCTATTCAGCTTCTACTCGGTTTACGCCGAACGCAAGCTTCGTTTCATGAAGTGCTGCAGACAGTAACATGATTTTTTCTTTCGCAAAGTCTGGGCCATAATTAGAAGAAACTACGGATATGATGTACAGTTATACCCACGGAAAATTATCGGACGTGGGTGGTATCTAACCTCCCTTCAAGAGACAAATTACACGTTTGTCAGTATCCAGTCGAAAAACCTGTGATTGTAGACTCACTTGTTCCTATTGAAAATACGTTAATAATCTTAACTTTATTATCAGTAGCGAGCCTATGCGGCGAAGGATCAAGTTGAATGGTGATCAAGCCACAATTCGTACATGATTGCGTGAGGCTTTGCATTTCTTCCAATTTACGACCGAAGTCCCTTTGTTGTAACTGACAAGCCAAAATTGTAAACTTCGAACTAGAATTCTCTTGGACCGAAGCTGCTGCAGCTAGTCAACTACCAAATTTCAAAGCTTGAAATGGAATTATGAGGAGTATTTGTATATTTGATCACAAAATTCCAAACACTACATAATTGTTTCTCATCCCCACAACATAGTACGAAGCATGAGCGTTCTTCGCCCCTTCAAGGCAACAGATATGTTCAAATTCAATAATATGTGAGTCAGATCTATACAATTCCGAAAACTCTGTCAGCTGCTTTTTGACTGAGTTCGTCCGTAGCAACCTGGATATTTGGACAGAGACTGTAAGCTCATGACTCTTCCAGTGCATTTGGGCACTGAGATGGATATCATGCAGTATGGAATCGGCTTCTACTTAAATTATTTGTCTCGTTGGCCGGATCTTTGTTCTGTACAAGAAGCACCCAGTGGGCGTATGATGGGCTATGGTATGTATTAATGACTTTTTGTTGGTATGTCCATTCTATAAGCCTTTACCTTTCCAGTCATCGGAAAGGCCGAGGGAAGTAGCACAGAATGGCACGGTCATGTCACCGCGATCACCGTTGCTCCAGAATACCGGCGGCTTGGACTTGCGCGCAAAATGATGGGTCTTCTTGAGATGGTTTCGGACGAAATCTACAAAGGCTTCTTCGTTGACCTATACGTGCGATGCGCGAATTCTGTTGCAATTGACATGTACGAGGGGATGGGGTACAGCGTGTATCGACGGGTGCGAGGGTACTACGGTAATATAGGCCTTGGAAAGGGAGGGCGAGACGAAGAAGATGCTTTCGGTATGTTTTGCAAACTGATGTATGAATCTGCTGATTTTAAATTTCTTCGATTTTGTACTTAGATATGCGCAAACCAATGTCCCGGGACTCTAGGCGTCGTTCCGTGCGTTCGAATGGACGGGACATGATTGTCAGTGCACACGACGTACCATAATGCCAATATGTCCCAAAAGTAGCATTCAAATTACCCTACTAATGTGCCTATAATATAGTACACTTGATTACTGGGAGCCCATCCCGTTAGATGACAAGCGGAGGTGGATCCTCCGTTGGCTGATACTGCATCAATGTTTCTATCTCCGCCGCATAGAAGTCCTCGAGTGCCTTCTTGTCCGACACGAAGTTGTATAATTCAATCCTGATTGTCTCCACCGTTGGTGTTCGCCTCGAGTCTTTGCTCTTCTCCATCCTTCCAGGCCCCATCAAACGATTCGTCAAGAACAAAAAGCCCTGTGAACCTCCGAGAACTTGGATAAAACCCTGACCAGACCTGTGAACGAACTGCGAGTACTTATATGGCGAACGGCGATACGAATAGACGACGTCTATGTGCTCTGGATACAGCGCAGCGGCCTCAACGTCAAGAATATATCCGAACTTCTTGAGCAGAGCGTATTCAAAATAATGAGTTGTTTGTGTTCCCTCTGGCACCCGCTTCTCAATGTCCATGACGATAGGAGGCTGGACGGCGAGTCTCATTGGGAAGCAGGATTGGAACGCGTTTCGCTCGCGAATGTCGCTTATTTGGGTTACGTAGGCTTCGACCAGTTTCAGTCCGTACCTATCGACAATTCGTCCCCATTGACGGATGAGGTCCTCAATGCAGCGAGCGGTAGTACCTATCCACTGGAGCTCAAAGTGAAATGCAGTGCCAGGGTTATGTATAATATCGTGGTGCAGAATGACAGATTCCGCCTGATCGCTTTTCTGAGATCAGTTTCTCGGTGAGTACTGTGCCTGCTCGAAAAGCCGTTGCATATACCTTGTTAGGATCTATATCAATTACCATACTCTGACTGAGGATGATTCGTTTCTTGTGTCTCCGAGGGCTAGGATTCGTGGGTCGAACATTGCTAGATGGATAATAGGTTGCTCTTGGATTTTCACCCTCCGCGGTGTACCGTCGAAACCAGCCCTTAGGTGTCATCGAAACACTGTGCTCCCCCTTCAATCGGTAGAAGTAGTGCCTGAGCATCAACAGAATATGAACAACACGTGGAAAAAATACATTCATACGCACCCATCCAAGAAATTATGGAGTCCTCGACAATGCTCGAGTAGACCCTTCTCTTGCAGTTTGACACCCCACTCTGCCGCCTGTGCTCTGGAAGACACGTCTCTAAACTCCCTTACAAGCCAAGATACCATGTCATAACCTGTGAACGAGTTCTGGTAAAGCGAGCGATGCCAGTGATAGTCCTTGATTGGTACACCGCCCTCTTCCCGTATCGCCTTCGCAATGGCAGCGAGTGACATCTCGCCAATCTCCCTCTCACTCCTCATCTTCTTCTTTAATGGGCCTGCAGCGTGAATCTGATCGAGCTGCTCCATCAACGCTGCATCACGAATACACTGAGCAGGCCCAAGTGTCGTCGGCAAGAAGCGCACGGGTGGGGCTGAATACGCAGTCTTTTCGTCTAGGGGTTGCCATTTAAGCTTCGTGAATTGGTCTGCAAGCTTTTCAATTCCCATAATACGGATTTCTTCCGCATTGAGCTTTTCTCCGTTCGGACCTGAGACGGGCTGAGGATCTTCAGAGGAAGGTATAACGATGAATCGTGTACGCCAATAGCGAAGAGACTCATTAAAGTTGTGCTCATATCCTGCGACCAGCATGTCGAGTCTGATAGCGACGATTAACATCATTCTTGCATGGGAAATTTAGGTACTTCTTACCGATTCCAGCCATAGTTCTCCAGACCATGAGACTCGAAAGCGGTCGATAACTCCGTGTAGCCACCTACAACTCAGAAATTCGAATCAGATACCATGAAGCCAGGAAGATGCACACCTCCGAGTTTTGGCCACATCAAACACTGATATTCAAACGGCTTTGAAGTCGGCCTGCGCCGCACATACCGTCTAACCTGAATAGCCTCTCCAGTATAAGAGATGTGATGAATTTCATTCGTCATGCTCAAATATACTGGATCATCTGGCGAATGCAACACATCAGATGCTCCAACGCATTTGAGCGTATTATCCTCTGTTATCAGTGACTTTGCTCTCCTCAACGCCATCCTTTCTTCCATCCCTCCACCTTTAATAGGGGATCGCACTACGAACTGAAACCCTTGGGCAAGCCTGACCGCAGCCATACCCCTCATTACCACCAACGCCCATGCCCTGCGCCACTCTTCCATTTCCACCTTCGCCAGTGGAGGTTTCACCAAGAAACTCTTCATCTCCCCAGGGTCCACAACAAAATCATACGAGAACACATCATACAATGACTCGAGCTCCGCGTTAGTGGGAAGGTACTCCACAGTGAGTGGGAGGCACATCGGGACTGTTATGGGTTTCCACTTGGTCTCGTATTTCGTGAGGACCTGCGGGAACATGTGTTGCCACCGCCTCGCGAGGCTCGACTGTGAGTGTGGAATGGAAGATTGTGGCTGCGAGGGGTTGCCTATCACCCCAGGGGAAGATGAGGTACCAGGCCCTCCAAATGAGGGGGAATGGATGGATGTGGCACTGCGGCGTTTGACGAAGATCGCCTCGTCGCGTGGAGGAGTGCCGACAGGGGAACGACGGGGAAAGGCGATGCGTTGAGGGAGGAGCGTGTCGTCTTCAAAGGTGCGTCCTGTGCTTGGGCGGGTAGAAGCAGCAGACTTTCGAATAGCAACGGGCATGGGAGAGTTGGCGAGAGGGGAGCGGCTCAAGCTAACTTGTGTCGCTAAAGGCTGTGAGAGTTTCATACGGATTGGGGACGAATGTGCTGAACCCAGATTAGGATTTGGTATTGACTTGTCCTTCTCCTTCTCTCGAACGGCAGTATAGGTCGCTGATGAGGCGGAGGCTGAGATAGGTGAAGTCTGTGGTTCACTGGGTTGGCTTCGAAAAGGGTTGAAGAGCCATGAGGGGGCAAGTTTGGATGCCAGAGTGGCTTTAGGAGCAGCAATTTGGGATGTAAGTGTTTTTGAAGAGGACGCGGAAAGATTAGAGCGCAGTGACAGGATGGAGGACTGGGAAGGAGATTTGCTAACTCCACTGTAAGTAAGTGCAGTCTTAGATTTGTTTGGAGACCCTTCAGCTGGAAGGGCCACGAAAACTCGCTTCGGGCTCTCCTCAATTGGATCTATCTTTCCTGTCGTAGAATTCCTCTGAAGGGGACGCTTTTCGGGAGGTCGGTATGCCAGTCCAGCTGAACAATTATTTGTCGAGGAAGGGATAGAATCTCGAGCTATACCGACGACCTTCGATTCCGGCCGCAGAGCAAAGATGTCCATATCAAACTTATCAGCTTCTGCTTGCGAAAGAAGATTGTCTTCAACAATTTCTTGAGGTGGGGTGGACAAAGACGATTCGTTGCTGTTATCAGGCAAAAAGGGAATTTCTATGCTTGAAAGCACATCGAGTTCGAGCAGACCGAGCATCTGAATCTGTCCCATCCGAGCGCATCCGATGAATCTGAACGCATTTTTTTAAGTCAATAGCCCACATCTAACACAGCTGACGCTTACCTGTCACCTCTAAAGGGCAAGTCCAATTGCTTGTCCCAAAATGTGATAGACGCCCAAAATGGCTCCCACCAGAATGTCTTCATCTCTCCCTTATTCTCTACAGGGCCACAAAGTGGATCTAGCGCCTGGGTGACACTCTTTCCATCAAGCACAGTTTCCTGTTTCGGTTCAGTGCTCCGGAAACTGAAGACAGGACTTTGGTGTAATGGCGGCTTCGTGAGGGACACGAGTTGAATCACAAACCCCTGGTCGAGTATGCGCGTGTTGGTTAGTCGGAGGAGATCCTTGGACACCTTAAAGTATCCAGAGCCAGGTGTGATGATGATCGTCGTTGTCCCAGTGAGTGACAGCGAGCGGTCGATGTAATGTGTCTCGGTTGGGTTGAGTGCGAGGTTGATTGCCTCAAGCACAGGTCCGTCATGAGCAGAAGAGATTCGTCCAATCAAGCGCACCTGCGCAGGTGGACCAATCGTTGAGGCGTCTAATGTTGATTGGTGGTAATGGTGCGTGAGGAGGATGTCCCGCTGAAAGTCCCAAAACGAGTCCTTGAGACTCACGAGTGTGGGCTTCCATTCGTTTATCACCTCAAGATCGGTGATGACTTTGAAGAAATCTTTGTACCATTTGCCGTAGTCGTCCTGGCGCAAGGGACCCGCTGCATAATCGATTTCAGATTCCTCGTAGAAGACACGCGAAATAAGAACGATGGTGACAGTATGGTTCGTCCCTGCTTCACGCCATTTTTGGAAGAGGGCGGGGAGGAAAGAATGAACGACCTTTTCGTAGTAACGCTCTCCATCACCAGAAAATTCCCATAATTCACGGCAGACTTGTATGAAAATCGTAATTTTGGCAGAGAGGGACTTGTAGATAGCCTTCGTAGCAGGCACTACGCATGCTGATGACACCTATTGTTTAATTTGATTCAATCGTCAAGTGAATGGAATCAAGATGTATATACATGCTCACGGGTTTTCCTCCGATGTAAATATTCTGTATTTTGGCTGCAATGCTACCGACAAAGGTAATATGCTGGTCGGTATAGATGCATTGGCCGACAAGATCTTTTCCTAATCTCCACATATCATTGCGTCCGAGATATTGATCCTGGAAGACCAATTCAACATATTCGGCACAACAGTCTTGTTTATCAACCTTCATGAAAGCTTTGAGCTACCGTAGAGTAAACAGGTAGATATTTTTTAACCTTGATTAGAGTTACTTCCGAATTGTTGCGCAGCTCGAACGTATCCGCAATAGGCTTCGGTATAGAGATCTTTGACGCGATATCAGCGTCTTTACGCTCGTTAAATCACCAATGATAGTGTACTGACTTGCAACTGAGGTTTCGCACATCCATCGTCCTTGGGTACACAGAAAAAAAAAGCGGACTCTGGGTCATTCGTGTTGGAACCAATCACGCGGAACAAGTCTCCTTCCGCCACGCCTGGCCACCATGATTGATTGAAAATAACTTTGGCATCGTCTTTAGGGTCATGCACCCACGTATTAAGCACCTTGGAGTCCCCAAACTTTAGAGGAGCAACGGGAGTTGGTCGTAAGATTGACTGGGCAGTATTAGAACGGATTCGACGGGAAAATTGGGCCTGTTGCGACTCTACCCGGGAGGTCGTCATCCTCAAAGAGATGGAGTCAAATCATAAAGACCTTGAGGATGATTACAGCAACAGTCTAAACAGTGCATTCAGATGAAACCGACGATGTCAACAACGCCCAACAGCAGCGTTAATTCTCTTCCACCACCACCAACAAATGCGCAAACTACTAGCTTTCCACTGATTCCTATTCTCGTCATGCCGTGATTATGTGCTGTGGAGCTCACGCTGTAATCCAGGCTCAACCGCTCGCGCAAATGCTGCCTAGCATTCTGGAATTCCAAATCTCGCGGCCATTCGGAGAAGCATTTTCGAAGTCATGTAGTTCTCAGGGTAGTCATGTCCGACGCAGTGATATTCCGGGTTTGTTCACTTCTGCAGAATTCCGGGAGCCTTTGTGGGCAGTGCCCTGCTACCAATATGTCCATTCGCTGGGACTTCGGGTCTTGCATGATCTAAGCTTGCCCCTGCCGTTCTAATCTGCCTTTGATATCTCTCGGATCGGTTTCCGTTCCAGTGTTTTGCGATAACACGAAATCAAGCTTCGCTCAATGTTGTTAGGCCTCCAGTATTTTCATTTATGCCGCTGTCACGGCTCAATGACATGGTGCTTCACCGTAAAAAATCGACCATTATGTGTATATCTTCCTCTTTTATGTCTTGGTTTCTTCTCGAGGGCTGGTCACGAGATTTCGGAACCTTAGCTCTCCTCTGCGACTTTCAGTCTGCTCTGGATAAGACTGTCGAATTGTCTGCGAGCCGCTCGTTTATGAAGTGATTCGTACTCAAGTGTACAACAGAAGTATAATGAATGCATATGCTCCATAAAGATTCTCACGACCTTACTTCTTGGGTTTATCTCATCTTACTATCGTTCGGATATGTACTGTATCTTAGAGGTTTAAGAGGACACTGCGCCCGATTTCGTGAGAATTGTGTTTGGCTGATAGCCATAATTTATGTCTGCCCGCCTAGCTCAATCGGATAGAGCGTCAGACTCTTAGGCGGGTATATCTGAAGGCTGCGAGTTCGACCCTCGCGGTGGGCTATGGGGTTTTACGGTGAAGGATTTGATTTCCTTACCACCTTCGCTGAAGGTTTTCCTTTTTTGTCCAGAGCATATCCAGGATGTGAATGAATGTAACGACATTGGATTCGTCAATATCTCGTCTTTTTGTCCCGCACGCATTTTTTGAACCAGGCGATACCCATGTGGAGGACGAGTCATTTATTAATCAGCCTCGTGGAGAGGAGACTGGTATTAATTTGTTCTATCTGGCAACGCCACTTGCGCAAAGAGAGATGAATTGATTTGCGTATTCGCATCATTAAAATCGCAAGGACTGGTTGCACGCGGTCGTTGAAATTTTTCAATCTCGCACCAATTTCTCAACTATTGGTCCAAGGCTAACGATAAAGAGTCACGGATCTGGCTTACCGAGGGTTAAGGGGCGTTGAGAGCTTCCTCTTATTCACAAGAGATGCACAAACCAGATGACAGTCAAGGTCAATTTTATGCACACATTGAATCAAGTAATCAGTTATCTGGGAAACATCATCTGAATACCGTGAAACACATGATTTCGGCCCTGAGTTTTTGAGAATCACCATTCGTTGATTCTGCTATTCTTTCACAAGTAAAAGGTGATGTAAATACACTTTACATTGGAGCGAGGAATTAGGTAGATCGATCCATCCGGCAGTGAGCAACGAGCATAAATTGACCAAGATATCAAAAGATTATCCACCATGGTTTCGTGACAAGGTTTTTGGGAGAAGACGTCCATCCGACAGAACATACCTTCCCTAGAAAGGTTGTTGAAGTGGCGGATAAGAAAGTACTTGTGTTGAGTGACGTACGCTGCCAGGATTTGATAAGGGAGCAATAGTTTTCCGCCCCCGCAACTCGTGAGGGGGGAAAGGGGAAATGGGGTATGGCTCCTCGAAAAAAGTTGGGCCTGAAATCATGTCCCGCAATCTCACGGATTGCCAAGTCAAATTTCAAGAATTTCTATCTGATTCATCTGATTCAATGTAACCTGCTTATAACACATTCTCTACACCACGCCTTTTGTACTCGTCAGAGGTGTTCATTGAAGAAATTTTCCGGAGTTAGAACTGGCTGAAGGAGCTTATACGATGCAATATCCTGAGTACACAAATAAGAAAGTTTGTTGATTGATTGGCAATGGAACAAAAACCATATTGGCTAACGTAAATAGCCCACCGCGAGGGTCGAACTCGCAGCCTTCAGATAACTCGAAAAGACACACTTTCCTAAAAGTCTGACGCTCTGGCCGATTGAGCTAGGCGGGCCTGTTAGAGTTGCGTAATAATAAAAATAAGACACCAATGAAACTGTGCGAGCGGTTCAGGCAGGTAAGAGTGGCAACATCCTCCTGGTGGGTTCACCATGGTCAACGCCTCCGAACATGTGTTGAACATGAAGAAACAGCTCTTGTTATATGAAATTTCAAAACACTGCCCTGACAACTTGGAAATTATGTTCTAGGACATGGACTACAGGCGCTTCGCCGAACCGAATGCTTCCTATGTCATCGCGTTGATATATGGACATTTGTGGAAAGAGGAGAAGATAACCGGAAGAATGAAGACAATACATTGCTGATAGATCCTTGGGCGCTGTAATGCCCCCAATCGACACTCAAATACGCAAACAAAATTCTATTAAAGGTGCAGTGTCTCAATCTGCACTAGACGTCGACTACTTGGCGATGCTGTTGACATCCTCGACATCATCATTGTTCACATTGATCCTGTGGCATACAGACACATGTATATAAACGGACACACTTAGTACACGACACCCTCAGTCGCGTGTAAAGTGAGGGTGAGGAAAACTGGTGATCTAAACACACACCATTATACTGAGACGTATCGTACTTACTAATATCGGTAAGATGCTCATTACAGTCAGCTATACGCGACTGAGTTATTCTCCATATAGGTGTAACTAGACTGAATCAGATGCCAATTGTCAACATAGAATGTAGATGTTTCATGGTACGTATGGGTCGATGACCTCACCTGTCGACGCTATTTGACTAAAAGCAGATTTTTCAGCCATTTATTTTATAAGTCGGCCGATTCGGGGTATTTGACAAGTACACCAACCATGGCTAGTAGGCCTAAGTCATGGTAGATCTGAGACTCCAAAAAAGCCTTGTAAATCAGAAGGTCGGTACGCAGAGGGTGTCCGAGTTGTGGCAACCACCTCCTTTCAAGGTACGATATCAACGCCGTGAAATAAGGATCAGTCAGTGTGAAATAACCGCAAGTCCAAGTGAGCTGAACGGACAGATCAAGAAACTCGGCAACAAATTATTTATATGAACCAAATTTTGCGTTCGGAACTGCCAGGACTTGAAAGATGATTGTGGACGCGTTGAGTAATGAAAACCAAAGTCGTTGGACTATTGTGGAGCCAATGCCGACAATGATAACCAGTAATAAGGGGTCGGATTGGGCCTTAGACCGATGTCTTCTGGATGGACACATCTGACCCCGCGGAGTAATCACAAGTAACCAGGGACTCTCCAATGCAATCTACATTTCGCTGAGGTGTTCCTTGATATTTCACGTTTTTATCAGACAGAGTAGTTAGAAATGTGAAAATGTATGCGATGACATTTATCATGCGAATCTTCGGGTAAGCTTGAAAAACCATCACCGATTGTGCGGAATTCAAAAATCACGGAATGGTGGTTAAATTTGCGATGTGGCGATACAGTCCGCCCCGATCAGCCGGATAAATAATATTTGGCACCAGGCACGGGCCTTCCCAGCTGGCTCATCTGCTTGTACAAAGTAACGTGACAATGGAATGAACCTTTTCGATCTTATCTTATCTGGATGGTGTGTACCCAGTGTTCAGTGTTAGAATTTGTCGCCAACTGTAACCATTCAAAACAAATCAAAGATAAAAAACAGTATCCCATGATGGTCGGACATGCACCATGTCCACACCATACGTATTGAAGCGATCTATTTGAAGCAGCCAATATGAAGAGGAATTTCATATGATCTTCGAGGAAATAGTCGATATTACTAATGACTAATATTGTGGGAAATATTGGTAATAGCACAAGTGGACATAAGGTGGAGTCGCTGAGCACCGTGGGCAGTGCGTTTTTTCCATCAACGTGTCAGCCCCTAACGTCCAAAGCAAGCGCTTATCGTAACGTATGCATCATACAACTTCCGCCACATTCACACCTGTCATATAGCATCGACCATCATGATACAGCTGTCATACGTTCCCTGATGAAAAGCTCCCAACCTCATGAGCTCCTCAGTCTGTAGGATCCTCTCGCGCTGAGCACGGGACGAACAGAAGCGTGCCGGAATGGCGAATAGAAGTCGCCTGTAGCTAGTGCTCCACATCTCGTTATCCTTCTCCGAATGTCCGAGTCATTCTCATGCCACGGAAGATATGCGGGGCATTTATCATGCTCAAAACCAAAAATTTTTCAGAGCTAGACTTGAGTAGATGAAAATCTAAGTTTAATTACACTTGTCCACTTACCTAGTGGGAAACACGAATGCGCAGCAGAAGAAATGAGAATAAGACAAGCATCACGGATTTGGAATCATGACTCGGTAGGAAAGGTACAGGTGTCTGCGGGGCCAAGCAGTTTTGAAACAACATTGGGGGTGGAGAAGCCGTACATTGATCACGATGATCCTTCATCAAGCACTCCCGGGAGATGTGTCAAGTGATGTTGATGTGATTACCATTTCGTGGAAAAGAAGAGGTGGAAAGAAACCAGACCCACCCGGCTTGAGGTATATATGACATCGGCAGAGCAGGCCGATACGGACTCGGAGCATTTCCCCTGACAAGAGCTCCCTAGTATCCAAAGTTTGGAAGCCTTTACGACAGATAGGACAAGTACTAGCTATATCGTCGCCATTTGGCTTGAAAGCATGACGTCGACGGATGAGCCGTCCGAAGGGCATCATAGTTAGTGTCCATATTTCCACGAAAGAGCATATCGAAGAGTCTCCACTTTATTTCAAATTCTCAATGAGATCCATTCCTACTGTCCTTTAGTAATCTCTGGATCACGTATATGGTGCACTGAACTCGAAGAATCAATCGAAATGAGGAGGCGGACTAATAAGTGGGGCCATTTCCACATTATCCACGATAACAGTAAGCATGTGAAAACATCGAACTGCAGAACCCATTACCCAGTCCCGCAGCTCGTCGTACGACGTCAATCAGTGCAACCCACTTGAACCTCGTACGATCTCCTCGAAAAAAATATCAAATCTATAACAGTGCTGATCCTGACACATAGCGTGATCGGTTCCGGCGAAAAATCATGCATCCGCAGCCGGGATATGGCTGCGATCGAGGTTATTTTGCCCTACAACAACGCGCGTACACAGATGGAATAGCCAAGCTTCCGAGTCTATAGAGATCGCGTCCAGTGCGGAAATGTGGGCGATACCTACGGGAATTCTTACACACTATTATAAACCGCTGAACCACCTGATCACATTTGGCTTACAGCGGAAGTGCCGAATTGAAATCGTTTTACATGTGGCAAATCCGAGTTTTGGTTACGGTACCCGCGCCGGTGAGTCAATGTGCGTGAGACAGTAGCGTATTCATCATTTCGATCTTTGCGGGAATTCCTGGAATTTCTTAGTCCGTGACGACTGTTGACTCAAGCTGAGCGCCGAGTGGTGGTATGTTTGATTGAGGGACGTGGTGTGACAACAGTGAGCGCGCCTCGTTGCAAGTTGCTTAACCGACGTGGCATGCATTTATTGCCACCAGACATCGTCGTGTCACTTCCTTGACAGCACCGATATGCATCACCCTTTAAAAATCTTGCACCGACTCTAACAGCGAGCACATCCGTAAGCTTGAAATAAATTTATTTGAAACTTGTATCAGATTGAGGTTTATAAAAGTACGTATTTGAAGTTTTCAACTATTATTGCTAGTATAGGTAGGAGTGAATGCGATGAATTGGAATGATGCAAATGTTGTTGGTGACAGTGATGATGATGGTGATGTGAAGTACAAAAAGCAAATAAGATACCAGAGCCATGAGTTAAAACAGATGAAACGCGATGAGAAAAGAGACGCCAAGGAACAAGATGGATGGGAGTCGTTGATGCTGAGAACATATGACAATTATACTAGATGAAGATGTCCTCCAGTTGTAGATTCTAAGAAGGACCACATGGAAATCAGGATAATGATGTATTGGCTGGGACGGTCATCAAAAGACTTTATGCTTGCAGGTGTATAGGCCGCTGTACATGCGTAGCCTGTGATGATGAGAATCGACCGTGGCCGTGGGTCTGTTGTGCCTGTACAGGCAAGGGAATAACAGGAAATGAACGGAGAAGGTCTAGCGTCTTTGAGGAGTGTTGAGGCTGTGCTCCCTTCTGTGTAGCGGGGTAAGTCGGCGATGATGCTAATGTAGACGGGGTGCGCGGTGAATCAGACCCTGGTGATGAAGACTCGGGACTCGAAGGATCCAACTCGGGAACAAGTCGTACTGGGTGCACATGTGGCCGACGAGCATGAGGATGAACGAAGCCAGACGAGGAACGGCGAGAGCGAGACGAGACAGCGACGGCAGAAAGACCATCGTGGTGTGCAAGTAGATCATCCTCTGTAATACCGAGTTGGAAATCGAGGACATCGAGGAATTCGCGCTCAATGCGACCGACATCCCTCTTGCCGAAAACTCCAGTACAAAGTGCCCAATGAACATTCTTCAGAGTAGAATCGTTCAGGTACTGGATATCGGGTGAGCTGTCAAAATAGAATGAATGGAAGACGAACACACACCTTTGAAGCCACAATCAGGGCGCCAAGAAATACACGTTCGAGCGCCCACTCTTCTAGCGCGATGTGTAGATGTGGCTTGGCACGGTCAATATATACAAGTGTGGCGATGAGTGTTGCAGTCGAGACTTCGGCACGAGTTATGACATTATTGACAAAGGTAGTGAATTTGGCATGCTCCGGGCGATGAGGCAGTGGACGTCCATGGGTTGAAGAGGGGCGGCCCATGGCAAAGTCTACTGTGTCAACTACACAATCTACCACAAACTCTGATAAGAAATGTGAGTAAGGTCAAAAAAGAAGATGAATTGCTGTGACTCACCAATGATACCGCGAGTAATCTTGAGGTCGATGAGCTCCAGGAGGGCAGGGGAGTGCCGAGAGGGGTCTACGAGACTGGCATGGTGGACAGGAGAGGATGAGGAGGAAGAAGAAGATGAGTGCGGGGATACGAGCATGTTCGCAGATTGGGGCGGATGAGTGACAACTTCATTGGAATTGAGGAGGATATATAAAGGATTCGGGAGCTAGAGAGCCGATGCGAAAAAGAAATCGGAATTGCAAGAAAAGAAACCGCCCAAAGAGGAAGCGATGCGATCGGTTGACAAAGGATATGACAAACCTCCGGACGAACTGACTCGGTTCTCTTAATTCGGGGGCTGCCGCGGCAACAGGTGGGCTCGGCACCCACCTCAATAGGTACCCACCGTCCTCAACGCACCCACGGCCACCCAGCTGAATCCGTGGCCAATCCTAACAACCGTTGCTCAGTTATGTTAGCGCTGCACATGCAGCTTCTCCGCCTTGGCCGCAATCGTGGTCTTACCTGGAGGCGACTTCCCCGTGACCCACCATGTCAATCATATTCCTTTTTCGACACATTCCGCCTGTATCGCCTCTCTTCTACATTATCCTCTACATACTGCTCAGGTGATAGCTATTTACTGCACTCCATTATACTCCAACGTATAGCCTCACGTTGTCGAGGCACACAGGATAATTTAATTACTCGTAATTCCTTTCTCACCAATTTACACCCTCTACCCATATCAGGTCATACTACCTAAATTCAGGTCGGCCACTTATTCCGGACAAACATCACCCCCTTCCATGCATATGACTCTGGAACATTATATTATATCACAAAGCCCGCATTTCTGCTCAGTCATCCAATGCTGACAACTACAAGCCCTCCTACGCGAATCTCACTAAAATCTTAGACCTACGACCGCATAACCCGAAACCATCACTCACGTCACAAACTTTCCCTTGATCAGGTTAGACGATAATCCGGATTTATCGCCTCATGTGTGGGTGTATATCATGCATAAACTCCAACTCACTGTCAAAATGGCTTGATTTAGCTGACCGCTCTCCTCCACCCGAGCCCGCGCGGATTTTTCTACTGATGCATACCTCGGGATTTAGGATCAGGCCAGCGAGGTTCATCACTGTTGAATTGTTCCCTTTTATATTCTCAATAGAGTTGTGGTCACCGAGCGTCAAACGTGAGACCGCGAAGTTGCTATGATGATGATCCAATTACGTTTGGCTGGAGATATGTATCTACCTTCATCTACCTTGGACACACATATATGTCCTTGTCAGTCTTGATACTTGAAGACACGTAAACATTTGGTCACTACTTCGGGGGGTTGCTGTTGCTTTGCCTTCCACATTCCATGCTTGTAGTCGACTCATGGCTACTACCGCGACGTTGCTATCCCTTCCTTCATTAGGCAACCTTAGAAGATGATGCTTGGTGGTCAATAGCAGCTGTACGCTTCCTGTCATTATGGGTATCGCATGCCAGGCTCTAGAACTGTGTCAAAAAACCTCGCCAATAAGACGGTCTTAGCATCAAAGGTACGCTCAGTATCAAGGACACGGTCCTATGAAGCCTACCCTACATAGTAAAACCAGAGTACCATCGTTCCTGTTGGGTCTCGACGATCCTTTGTCAAAGGACAATCCACATCCATCGAACCCCGGACCCGTCGTTCTTAGTGTTCAAACCTCCTTTATGACAAACTTATGCCCTCGTGAAAGTGATATACACCTTTCGTCGGGACCGGCTCCCCGACCTGGCTCGCTCCATTGTAGTCCAGACTCCCCACACTGGCAGGAGATCACGATCTATAAATAGGGTTCCTCTCGATCTTCGCAAAAGTAGTGAGATATACTGTCCGCTATCCCATAGTACTTGCCTCATCGCCTCTCAGCTTCTAAAGCGTAGTTCTCAGGCTGTCCTGTGTCTTTCCTGTCTATCTACCTGGCCTGCCTTACACATATTGCTTGCACAGCTTGGCACTGGTACCATACCCTACACGAGAAAACACGTGTAGATGTCATCTGCTCCGGCTCGAGAAGTCTGGAGCACACGATGGATCATTTAGAGGCGTCGTAAACCGCCAGGAGAACTGATAAGTTCGACGTCGAACGTTGAACAATGGTTTGGTCTGCCAAATTAATCGGGCGAATTTGATATGGCAGGCGGGACTCGGACACCTGTCTATCTGGTGATGACGCGTGATGCGTTCTCGTTCTTTATTCGCACCCCCCCCTTCTTCACATGAGTAAACTTTGCTTCTAGGCTGCTACATAGTAGCAGGCTGCATGTGGGCAGGAGAAGGATCAACTCCACTTATTTACGATTTGGATCATTGGACGATGCTGCTTACAGGATAGGAGGCG
>QLON01003802.1:0-11126 GCA_003313675.1 Termitomyces heimii
ATAGTTTTTGTATAATTACATTTCCATATTTGTTTATATCCACAAAAAACAAATCTCACCTTGAAATGAACTGCATTTCCATGCTTGTCCTACTTGATCTTGAATATAGGCCTACTGTCACAACCCCCTCCGGAATTCCCTGGGACAACCCCGGAACCTCATCTGGGACCCTCTTTTGTCAATTCCACAACATGCTCCACTCCCACAGCTGCCAATGCCACCATCAGCCAACCCCCCCAGGAACCCTGCATTATGGACCCTGGGATCAACTGCTGGCAATGATCAGATCATGCAGCCCACTCCCAGCCATCACGCATCACGACTCCCTCTGCGCCAATTGATCATGCACCCCACACATGCGATCCAAGTATACAGTCCCTGCCTGCTACTCAATGTCTTCCAGAACCCATCCCAGACACCCCAGAACCCCGAGACCTGACCCTGTAGTACTTATAGTGTAGTTCCCTGCTATATTTGCTAGTTTTTGGATATTACTTAAATTGTTGCATGCCCTCTTGCTTGATTGGTACACACTGACTGGCATGCTTTGACTGGCATGCCTAAATAATTGCATGCTCTAAGTTTGGTACATACTTTGTGACTTATAATTTGTTAACTGGGTCTTGTCTTAGAACCTCTGGTTCCGACTTGACCCCCTCCAATCCCCAACCTCTACAAAACACCCAAAGCCCCAGGTCAAGTTTCATCCCCCGGGACCACCCTCTGTCCATGTCTTGAACCCTGGAGCCCAAGCTCCGGAGCTCCAGACACCTGAGTATCTGTAGATCAAGTCTGCCTTGTAAGGGCATTGCTTTCCCAGAAAGCCCCCAACTCAGCAGAACCTGACACCTACTAAATCTGACCTTCTGTCCTGTAGGAACCTCTGAGTATGGAATTAGCTTATATACTCTCATTTCATATAAATATTTCAATTCATCTCAGTTTGCCACCTCTCATTTCTCAGAGTCACTAGAGTTCTTTGCTTTTTGCCATGTATGAGGCTCATCTCAAATGCTTGATGAGGTGGAGTCACTGTTGATTTAATCAGCAGCAATGAGTAACTGATTAATATCAACCTATAATGCAACATTGGCTAAATTTGGAATGGTTGGATTTAGATTTAGTTCCTCAGTCTCTTGATTCTCCTTATTTACATTATTTGTAAGCTGAACTGGATCAACCACCACATTGCTTTAACCTGCAACCTTGCAAAGTGCTCTGGCCATTTATACATATTTGCCTGCCTTGACAAATTCTTGAACTGCCTTTTGCATTTAAATTGGTGCATTTTTTGGCTTAGCTCTGGCTATAAAAATTGAGATACAATTGGATCTGGATAGTTATAGTTGGGGACTGCTCATAGAGATTGGGCTGTAGCTGGTGATCTGGCACATAAATAGAGGTGAGGTCATCATTGAGTATATCTGGCTGTATTTTGTGATTAGCAGTTTTTTCAGCAGTGGGTGAATGATTTTGTGATTGAGTCAGTATAAGAAGTGATGGCTGGGGGTGACTATTATAGCTTTCACAGAATTTCACATAGTATAATTCATATCTTTATTTATAGCATCTATATGCTTTACAGCTATATTTAATGAGAATGCATTTAATAGATTAGGCATATATCTTTGGATTATGTGAGCTCAGTATTAGCACAAAGGCTTTGCATCCAATTTCCTTCATATAGGAATAATTAGGTCTATGCCCTGTTCAGGCTTCATGTGGAGTATTTTCTTAAAGGGATTTGGTGATTTTTGCCATCAAGTACATGGATCAAGCCTTGCCCATCAATGTCCTACACATGTGTTTGACTCATCTATGTGCAAATGTGTAAAAGCAACCTCTGGAGGCTGTAACTCAGTTCTACAGCAGGCAGAGGAAAATTCAAAGTTGTATTATTAAAGAATATGTAACATCACATAATGACATTATGGTGTGACATTGTCACGCTGATGTCACGCAGTGTGACTGATGTTATGGTCATGAGTCACATGGCCACTAGGTCATGGGGGCCATATGAATTGTATCAGAATACTTGTCAAAAGTGATATATTTCTCAAAGTCTTGGCAAAGGCTCCAAACCAATAAGGAAGGTTGTTCCCATGGTCCAGCCAGTGAGGAATTTGACAAAGGCAGTTGGAGGTGAATGATTAGGATAATCCAATGCTCACTTATAAGATGAATAGCCATTATGGAATAGTATTGCCTGTGGTCTTGTCAAGTCTACTTATAGAATTTCTAATCTATGCATTGCCTTCTGCCTCTCCTTCTACATCTTTTGCACAGCATTTCAAGTCTGTTTACCAATGATGCATGAATCAGTCTGGAGGGAAATATAAAGAGCATACTTGAAATTAGTCCAGCTTTTGCCATTTTCATAATGATTTGGTAATCAGCATGCTCTAGTTGGTAGTACTAGGTTTCCAGTCTAATAGCATATGTGAATGCAAATGCATGATGTTGGGTTGTTATTGAGTTTTAATATATAGAGTCATTGATTGGGGATAAGTAGGCCTTGGGCTAGAAGTATATGAATATTTAGACAGATTTATTATTAAAGATAAAGTCTAGGCCTAATTATAAGGCTGATATTAGGGAACCACCTATTTGGAGGCCCTTTAGCCCATGTTTCCTTTCAATTTTCAGGCCTTTGCACTCTAACTCACCTACTGTCAAGCACTTTCATCAAAATTCTCACTAGCCAGACTGTGGAAACAAACTTCCTCATTGGTTTGAAGCCAATACTTGACTGTGAGAAATAAATCACTTTCAACAAGGGCTTCCAATTCACATGGCCCCCATAACTTGGTAGCCATGTAACTTGTGATGTGACCATGACCATGACATTAGTTACATTAGTCACAAGGCATAACATTGGTGTTACTATGTCACACCATGATGTCATTATATGATGTTACATGTCCTTTATTAATACAACTTTGAATTTTCCTCTGCCAACTATATGCATTGAAGATATAAATTGCATTTTTGAAAAGAATATTAATGCCTTTAGCTATATAAAGGCAAATAATACTCACACCAATTGCTATTACTAAGAAGCCTCTGAAATCTTTTACAATATAAAGAGCATTGGGCTAAAGAGTAAAGAAATTGTTGTAATATGGAGATATATAAACTGTAGCATTTGAATCAATTAGAAATGGGATACTATTGATGAATATAAGTTGACTGTATTTTTGCTGAGTTATTAGGACAATATTAGCAGCTGAAATAATCTCATTCATCTTTGTAAAGTACTTATTTCAGTTAACATTGGTATTTGCTTCATCAATGGTTATAAAGTCAGTGAAATTCCCAGTTTTTTGTACTATAGTTTTGTTTAAGTGTTGCAATGCTTGTAATTGCTGCTATCTTGGAGAGTGCAGAAAGCTGGCCCAGCTATAATTAATCTATATACCACAACTTTTTGTCTATTCTAGTTATTGCTACAAATATTAATGTATCTATCATTAATACAGAATAGAATAATGGGAGTTTAATAATTATATCTAACTTCAATGTGCTTATTCAATTAGGATTTGTGGAAATTTAAGCAACTAGAAGCATCTACAAATCTAACTTTAATGTAAAAAAAGCAAGACATTGTGATATGTGTGGAATCTTTAATGCCACTTTTTTGAATCACTCTCTGTAGTGCATGACTTATTAATAGTAGGCAACTTGTAGTGCCCCAAAATAGCAACTTTGTTATGAAGGAAGAATAATGTTTTTATGAATTAAATAAGGAAAAGAAAGATGGGATATAATAGTGGCAGGTCAATAATACACTTCAACTAAGGAAAGTAATCAATGGAATAGAATGGAATATATGAGCTGAAGAAGAAGAAAGATAATTGAAAAGAGATAAAGAAGGCATGCAAATTATATTCTTGAAGAGTGCTAAGGGAATAGTAAGTTGTACTGCTATTCCTAAGGCTTAACCACTATATTCTTAGAAAATGATGAACTAATAATTTGAATGATTATTAAGTATAGTAGTAAAGTATTAGTATATAGTAGCAATTACAGTTTTATAGTTTAAAAACTAGCATACAAGTAAATAGAAAACAATAAGTAGCAATGTGTAGCTATAGTTAATATATACAGACTTTGCTAGTGAGCTTAAAATTTATGAGTTTATTATGCACTTTATTTTATGATAGTCTATGCAACTTTTTTCATTTGCTTGGCTTCTATTCATCTCAGTGCTCTCTACCTGCAACTCATTATTGCAGCTGACATTTACATTTTTATTCTTTGTTTCTTAACTATATATATAACAACTACCTATAAATCTTATCTTTTTTGCTTTATATTTTACAACTCTACTAATAAGCTATTAAACTAAATGATAACTTAGCAACTTACTTAAAAAACACTAGATAACTAACCTTCCACTATCTCTGATATCTTTACTGACACACATTACTATTCAATGGCACTAAGATATAACAAGCCATCTATATTAAGCTTACCTGCTTTTATCATTATGGCTATTAACAACTGCACTACCACCACCATCAGCTCATTATTACAGCTATTATAGCATCAAATTAAAAAGTCTACTGAAAGCCTGTCTAGACTCTTTTTACTATTAGTTTAGCACCTAACTTACTACAGTATCTCTAATTTACTTTGCTAAAGTTTTGTTATATTAAGTATATTATAGCAACTGCATAGTTATTAAGGAGTTTTACTATCATAATTCACTTATACTCTTTAGGGTAGAGTTATACTAACTCTTACTTTTTCCTCTTTCAACCTCTAATATCACTGATTTAATCACCAAGATCAAAGTTTTCTCAGATCAATCATAACCTTCCTTGCATGTTTAAATGACCTTAACTTCTCCACATTGTTGCAAAATCATTACTAACATCTTGCAAATGCTACTCTGCATAATTGTTTCATCATGCAATGACACTTGATTATCTTTGATGAATAATCACTCCTAATGCCTGAAACACTTCATAGGTACTTAAAAAAAGCCCTAGTAGTTACTATTGTAGTTTTGATTTACATCTAATTCTCCTAGTTTTATTTAATCTTGTTTTTATCTTTTGCTTCTCTCTCTTACTATCTTGCTATCTATTTTAAATCTATCATTTCTCTCAACTCTTTTCTGCTCTACCTTATTTTGTCTCAATTTTCTTCAAGTTTTTCAAGTCTCTCTTCCACTTTTCTTTTTTCTCTTAACTTGACCCAGCTCCAACTCTTTAATTAATTCTGGTTTCACTCTTCTTTCTCTATTTCTTTCAATTTTTAATCAAGCTTTTTTGTGTTACTCTTATCTTTCTTCTACTCCATTTTTATTCTTTCTCCCTTTTTTCTTTTTACTCTATTTTCAATTTATCTTACTCTTTCTATCTCCACTTCTTCTTATTCTATTATAACTTTTATTTTTTCTATTTTAACTCCATTACTTTATTTTTTCTATGTTTTTTTTACTTGTCACATTCTACAATTTTTAACTTTCTACCTATATTTTTAGTTTTTTGTTCTACTCCTTTTTCTTTTATAACTCTTTTACTTTCTTCTCTTTTTCTCAATCTTTCTCCACACTAATTTCTAGTGCCAATCTTTTTGTTTTTATATAAATCTCCTTTCTTAGCAAAATCCAATTAGTAAATTCTCATCTATCAGGAAACTTCTCTTTTGGAGGTCTCTTACTTCATGTTTCCTTCCAATTTCTAGGCCTTTTCAATCTAATTCATTCACTTTCTACTGCCTTCATCAAACTCTTCACTGGCTAGACTATGAAAACAAACTTTCTTATTGATTTGGAGCCTTTGCTAGATCTTGGAAAATAAATAACTTTTGATAAGGGCTCTATTAAAGCCTTTATTAAAAGTGATCCAACTTATACAGCTCTATAACTTAGTAACTATGTAACTTATAATATGACTATAATTGTAATATCAATTACATTAATCATACTAAGTGACATTAGCATAATTATATCATACTATATTGTCACATGTAACAGTTACATAACTTAACTTCAGAATATTTTCTATTTATGAGCAAAGTAATTTCTTAAACTTGTTCTTTTTAGGTCTTCCTGCTAAGTTAGCATTTGATTATTTGTACTTATATTATCTTTATTAATACATTTTTAAATCTTCCTCTGCCAGCTGTGTGACTGAGCCACAGCCTTCAGAGGTTGCCTTTATAGTAGAAAAAGTCTCCTAGCAGCTCTCTCTAACTTGCTCAATTTATTACTATTTTTTAAGATTTCTTTATTACCAAATAGCTTTTTCTCAGTTTTTATGACTTAACTAGCACTTCTAGCAGATCCTCCTGAGGCATTTGATTTAGAAAATAATAGCTGGAACTGCTTACTTGCTCTAAAAGCTCAAGCACAAGCCACTTAAGCTTTTCTCACTCTCTATACTCCCAAACTTGCTAAATTACATTAGACAACTAACACTATTTCCCACTTTTTACAATTGCTTCTAAAACACCTTCTCTCAGCTCCATCTACTTCTTTTATGCCACTTATACTATTAGAATGCATGGTGGCTACTTATTACATCACTGCCACACTTAATAAAATTTCATGCTTAATACTTTCTAATATTTATAATGATGACTGCTTAGTAGGAAAATGCTTTTTTCAGTTTTATATTACATATGTTCAGCTTAGTAGTAATGCATTTGACTCTGATGCACTGAAGATAGCCTGAGTTCTCTTTTACATAAAAGTAGGCTATACTTCAATCTACACTTTATAAGTATTCCAACATTAAAAAGAAGTAAATAGCTTTGCTGGTTAAGAAGACTTTGAGAAGAATTTTCAAGATAAGTTCTTTTTATTGAATTTAGCTAAAACTACTGCTTTCTCTCTTTATAACTGTAATTAATGTAGCTAGGAAAGGCAAACTTTGAATAACTATATTGACTTCTTCTATGCTCTAGTTAAGTAGGCAAAATACTCTAATAGTCTTCAGTTCTGCCTCACCTTTTATAATGGACTCCACTTTACTCTTATGGAGTATATTAATAATCTAGCAAAAAGATACCCAGATAATGAGCAAATTAAAATATAATATAGAGTGGCCTAAAATTAGTAGCAGCTCATAAAGCTAAAACAAAAGTTATAATGCCCTTACATTTCTTCACTTACTCATTATTCTGCTTTAATACTAGCTATATATTCCACTTTCTTTAGTCTTCTTTCTTCATGCACATTTATAGCAGGAGCTTTTCTCACCTCTCAGCTATAACCACTTTCTTTAGGAGTTCTTATAGATATTGATGCTTCTTGTTAATACTCTACTATATCTCTTCTCTACTGCCAATGTAAAAGGCCAGGCCATTTTGCATACTACTGCATATAAAAATTAGAGGTCTATACTATCTTTCCACTTCTAAATAGGAAGAGCTCCTTTTATAGCTCCTTGTTGCAAAGAATACCTCTAATAATCTCTCTTCTAATGCACCAATAGTAGAGATTTCACCTATAGAGCTATTAGACACTTTAGCTCCTATGCTGAATTCTGAAGAGGATTTTTAGTTCCACAATAGATAAATTATATACTCTTGCTACTTAGTACTAATCAGTTTGCTTATCTATTTATAGAATTTGCCAATACAACTTCTAATGATGATGATTTACTGGTTAAAGCTATAAGCACACCCTCTAATATATAAAATACCTCTTTAGTCAAAAGTTCAAATAGAGCTTTCTCTTCTTCTTCTTCTCCATGCTTGCATATTTCAACATAGAAATGATGCCTTTCCTGTTAATATATTGTAGCTTCTACTTCTTCCAATTTTCCACAATTAGATGTGGAAATTAAAACTACTAATTTATAAAAAACTTAGAGCATTGTGGCTTTGCTAGATAACAATACTATTGGACTCTTCCTAAACACTAATTATGTAGAACAACATTAACTAACTACTTGCCCTTTTACTCACTCCATTCTAATTTATAATATTGATAAAATACTCAATAAGTTGTGATTCATCTGCTCTGTAGTGGATTTAGTCCTCTACTATTGCAACCATTCAGAGCATGCTATATTTGCTATCATCAGTCTTGAAATGCAGAATATAATCTTGGGCTTGGCTCTATAATCACAATTTAAAAATTAATTGGGCAAAAGACAAAGTATATGTAAGTCAATATCTATAATATTATTCTACTTGTGCAAAAGAAGCTCAAGAAGAGCACAAAATCTTGATTCATGAGCATGCTACTATCTATACCCACCATGCATAGTACTTTTCCTTTTCTAACATTGACCTGCTAAATCCTCCTTCCTTAGTGTTTCCTCATAGAGAAGCTCTCTATGAGAATGTCAGAGATATAAGGTGTGAATTCCTAATGGAAGATGAATAAGAGGGTGATTTACAGGCACTCTGGACCCAAAGTCTTCAGATGAGGCTATTAAAATAGATGACAGAATTTACATTGTTATACTACATTTATTACCCATGAAAGTAGAAATTCAGGCTAGTTAAAAAACTTCTTAGCAATTAGCTGCATTTGTTGCTAACTTTCCACCTAAATTCTTCTATGATAGCATTCTACCTCATTTTTGTGACTTTGAAAATGTCTTCTCTAAAGCTTCATTTGACTCACTTCTAAAGCACAAGCAGTGAAATTATGCAATTGAACTTGTTCCAGATGCAGAACTATCTAGCTGCAAGGTATATTCTCTTATTTTTTGAAAGTAGAATGAGCTAGATGCATTTCTGTAGGAGAACCTTGACTCCAGCCAAATACATTCTTTAAAATCACTTATGGCTTCTCTTATCTTTTTTATTAAAAAGAAAGATGGATTTCTTCATCTGGTTCAGGATTATTGTATTTTAAATGTGATGACAGTAAAAAACTGCTATTTCTTACTATTTATTTCTAAACTTATCAATAATCTCTAAGGTGCATGCTACTTCATTAAGTTGGATATCTGTTGAGGCTATAATAATGTATGCATTAAGGAAGATAATGAGTGGAAGGCAGTGTTTAGAACCAATTGCAGACTCTTTGAACTTCTGGTAATGTTTTTTAGCCTCATTAACAGCTTCACTACCTTTCAAACAATAATGAATAATATTTTCTATAATTTAATTGCTAAAGGTGTAGTTTATATGTATTTAAATGCTATACTAAGACACTGAAGAAGCACTAATATATTATAATACATGCATTATTCTAGAGCACCTCTACTAATACTAATTTTGTCTCAAGTCAGAGAAGTGCAAATTTAAGTAGACCAAGATTGAATACCTTAGACTAATTATTTCTTATGGAACTACTGAGATGAATCTAGTAAAAGTGGTAGGCATAGTAGAGTGGCCTCAGCCAAAAAAATAAAAAGGAGGTGCAAGCCTTTCTGAGCTTCACTAACTTCTATCAGAGGTTTATTCAAAACTTCTTATATCATGCTTATCCTCTTTTTATAGTTCTTGTATCTGGCCAACTTTGACTTTTTCCTATATCACAAATCACTTCATCTACTGTCAATCTCTACTAAGCATTGAAGTGTAGCCCTAGTGAACTTCATCACTAAGCTGCCAGATGCACATAGATATAATGTAATCATGGTGTTAGTAGACTGCTGTTGAAAAAGAGCTCACTTTATCTTTATACATACTACATGCTTTGTAATGAAAGTGGCCAACTTATATTAATAACATGTGTAGAAACTACATGGCTTATCCAATGCTTATGTCTCTAACTGAAAACTACAATTTGTAGCTGAGTTTACTTGGAAGCTCTATCATCTTCTCAATATAAAGCTTCACACCTCCACAGTATACTATCCTTAGTCAGATAAACAAATAGAGCATATGAATTAGAAGCTAAAGCAGTACTTATATTTCTTTTGCAATGAGCAATAAGATAACTGAGATAATTTACTATTTAATGCAGAGTTTCTCATATCAATTAATAAGATAATCTACTACTAAATGAGGTTGTAGCTATAGAAGGCCATTAATCTATCTTGACAATAGGATGGAAATATTTTAGTAGAAATATATGTAAATCTCTACATATTAAATATTGTTTTAATTGCCTAATTCATTTATACACAATGAAAGTTGTTTAAAAATATTCCATGGTAAACTGATAGAAGGATCAGTAATTTGATGGGAAAAGCTAAATTTAGCTGTTGAAGAAAATTAAGCAGGCTTTGGTAAAATGCTTATATCTTAATAGAAAGACCACCAAACCCTATTGTGTCTGGTATCATTAGAAAGGTTTAATTAATTTGCATTTAATTAAAAAGGTCTGCAGGCATTTAAGAAAGCACTGAGGGAAACATTAATAATTTATGGAATTAGAGCACTAAAAACATTGGAGGACCCTCTCTTAGCCAGGAAAATTTATACCAAGTCTTTTGAAACTGGAAAATAGAGGCCCAATAGCTGGGAAATGGCCCAAAATAACTAGAAAATATCATATATCACAGAGAAGAGGAATAATATAAATAGAGGGGGATTTTGTAACATTTAGCAAGTTGCTAATTGCCTATACTTAGAATCCCCAGAGAGTGGATATCTTAGGCCCAAGCCAATAGTATATTTCAAGTCAATAGTTTGATATGCTTTTTGAACTTTCCTTTAATGTAACTAAGGTTGCATTAACTGAAAAATCAATAAACTCTATTATCCACTTATATATTTCATAAAAGTACTTTATAAAGTGTAATTTAGCCCCAAAACTTAGTGAAAGCTAGTTTATTTGTAATTGCCCTCTATTTAAACTAATTCAAATAATCTAATTTCACATTAGTATTGTAAAAACATTAAAAAGGCAGGAGGTAGATTTAAAAGAGAGGATTTAAAACAAGGATAATAGGTACATAATATAATCTACAATAAAATCAGATAAAATATTTGGATGCTCTGAAGATCTGATTTCAATAGTTCAATAATATTTAAAAGTATTATTGAATACTGCTTATAATCTATTAAAAGACAGACTATTTCACAATGGATTTAAGTAGATTAAGTTCAAATCCTTAGTCTTGTATAATCAACTAAGGGTGCAGTTTATTTATAGTTTATATATATAGGTATTTATAAAACAATGATTATTATCAAAGCTTTTCAATATAGTGGCCATTTAACAAAGGAGTATGTATAGTAGTACTTACTTAAGCATTATTTGT
>QLON01003830.1:0-15524 GCA_003313675.1 Termitomyces heimii
GGTGAAACCTTGGAGGTGCGCTTCCTCGAAGGGCCTCTTTTTGTAAGCTTTTTCTTCATGACGGGACTTGATGCGGGCCTGGTTTCGGACGGCCTCGCGATGTGGGCGGAGTAGAGCATCTTTGGTCATGTCCCAACGGGCGGCATCAATGTCGCCATTGGGCTTGAGGAGGCCAAAGACATGGAAGTCATTGTAACGAGGGTCGCAAAATGGGAAAGTCAAAAGACTGGGGGGAATGGCAAAATTGTTGATGTTGTATGAGGTGGTGGTCTCGTTCCAAGTAGCAAATTCGCAGGGATTGTCCCCCTTGGACACATTGTATGCAGTGACGAATTCAGCATATCTGGCAGGTACGTAATTGTTGACGGTAACATTGCGGCGATGGACGTCGTTATCATAGCGGAGTATGGAGCAACCCCTCAGAAAATGAATTCCCAGGTGTCCGCGTATTTGCACAGCAATTGAAGACTGCCATAATGGCAGCGCATGATGCAATACTTTTAGCATGAGTGAAGCAGATTAGAAATGCCAACTGCAAACGACAGCTGGTGCCATTCCAGCAAGGGGACTTCACCTACGTATCGATGAAAAATATGACTTTTCCTAAGGAAATACTACGTAAGATGATACCTAAGTATGTGGGACCATATTTACTCCTAAAGGATTACAGAAACTTTTCCTTTAAAGTACAGTTACCCACTCACATGCTCAGACAAGGGATTCATGATGTCTATCACGCATTGCTCTTGTGCATACACCATCCTAACGATGACCAATGCTTTCTGGGAAGGTTGTACTCACAGATAGTGACAAATACTCACAGATAGTGACAAATACTGAACTGGAACATGAAAATGAATGGGCTGCTGATAAGATCATAAACCACACTGGCTCAAAGGCCAATTCCGTTTTTGAGGTATTCTGGCACCCTAGTGACAAGACTTGGCTCCCCTTAGATCAGGTCAAGGATCTGAATTTATTATAACCCTACCTAGAGGCACAAGGAATAGATGATATATTTAAACTTCCTGCTGGAACCGGAAAACCCCCCTCAGATAACCCTCAGGTCTTCCTTGGAGCATTTCAATTTGTCCTATATAAGGTCCCCTACATCTCCCATTACCCTCCAGCATCCCCCACTCACTTGGTTTATCCTCCCTCACCATCTACATCACCTGCACCCTTAGCCCCAATGTACACTTATAACAGTGCCTCTCTTCTCATCACTACTATGCCATTCTGCCCTAAGGATCATTATAAGCCTCACCCTCTCCTCACCACACACCCTGACGGCCTCATCCAGCTCATGTCCATCGACCCTAACATTGTGGTACATCCCCTCCAGCTGTAGGAGTATACATGGTTCTGGGCATTCTTCCTGTATTTAAAAAGAATGGTGCATATCCTGTACTGTCCAATTTTGCTGAGTTTATTGCAAACTCAATCACCGGTAGTTTTGATACCCAGTCTTTATGAGTTGTGCTGACACAAATCCTTATCATCTGAACAATGGTTTGGTTTGCATGTTCAGTTGCTCCATCTATCTCAGGGTAGTATGCCATGGACATTTTTAGTTGAGTGCCTATCAGTGCATTTAGATGAGTCCAAAATATGCTTGTAAACCATGAGTCTCTATCACTAACAATGGCATGTGATAGACCATGATGCTTGTATACCTCAGTGAATACAAGCTTGGCAATGTTTCTAGCAGTATATGTCATTTTGCTCAGTACTAAGTAAACCATACTGGTAAGTAAGTTTATTATCACAGTGATTTGATTATAAGTTGTATTTTGGTCTTTAGATTCTGGGAAGGGTCCCATAAAATCAATACCAATTACCTCCCAGGGATTGGTAGGAATTGGTAATGAATTTAGCAGCCTGTAGGGTCATTGATTTGAGGGCTTGTTTTGGCAGCAGACCACACATGATTCACAGAAGGCATGTACATTGCTGCTCATTCCTTTCCACCATACATGGTTGCATAGGTAGGTCAATGTCTTCCATGAGCCTAGATGAGCTAGCATTGAGTGTGCTTCAGATATTACAATTTCCTGGAGGTTTCATCCAGACACAATGATTTTGGGAATACAGAAGACACATTCTTTATTTGTCTGTAAGTATAGAAGATTATCTTTGGTGAACTCAAAATTTTTATACTCCTTTAGGTTTTTTGCTATGCACTTGAAGGCTGGATTCTCATTGTACCTGTTTTGGATGCTTGCCAACAAATCAATTGGTTCACACCCTCCAGCTAACATTTCATTTAGGGATACAGAGTTTGAACTTTCCACAATCTCTCTCATTTGTCTAGACTGTGTGTCCAGATCCTTTTTCCTTGCATTTTCCAAGTTGAAATTAGAGATCTCTGATTGATTATTTGTCTCAGTTGGTTGAACCAGATTAATTTTTTCCATGTTTGTTTTCTGAGCTGGAATTTGAATAGTAAGTTTCTTTCCCATTTCCTCACCCTCCTTTTGCTGCTGAGGGCCTTTTAGCATGAAATTTTGGGACATTTGGGATGCAAATTCCTTTAATGTCTCTGGTTAGCCTATTTCTGCTGGGATAACTTCTCTTTTTTTACATGTCTGCCTCTTTGGTTCTGGTGTTGTTACTGATGTCACACCACTCAGACCATTGCCTTCATGATTGTCTACAGTTGCTGAATGCCCCTGATTATGATTGGTCATTTTGGGCCCTTGAATTAGGGGCTCCATGACCATGGGGTCTATCATTTCATCCTGGAATTTCCTGAGGCCCTCACTCTCACTTTCCTATCCAACAAGGACAGATCAAGTGATTTCCCAATGAGTTATTATCAATAACATCATGGTAAGTATATTCACTTCTGACTTGTACTGTACCTGCCTCATCCTGGGAGTAGATGCATGATAATGTGTCAGATAATATATTTTCAGCACCAGGTATGTAAAAAACTTCAAAGTCAAATTTAGAAATTTTTTCCAGCCAATGTGCCTGTCAGCCAGACACATTTTTCTGATTCAGGAGCATAACTAATTCCTTATGGTCAGTATACCACCTAAATCTGGTATCCTGCAATATGTTGCAATGCCTCAACATGGTTTCAACACCTGCAAGCATTTCTATTTCATGGACAGGGTAATTCTGTTGAGCTGAATTTAACTTCGCAAAGTAAAAGGCAGCCACCTTAGTAGTATGCCAGTTTTCTCCCTGACTAATGACTCCTGCTACACCAGTAACACAACTATCCATTATCATATTGATGGGGGGTGCTGACTTGCTATAATTTAGTCACTTGTGATGGTGCATTTGGCAGCTTGATGCTAAATGCTTGATGTCTTCAAATGCACATTGGTGGGTGTATTTCCATCTGAATGAGACTGTATCTCCAGTCAATTGATGGAGGATCCCCATAGGTATCCTTATTCAGTCAATGTCATTAGCAAGATATCCTGCTGCACCCAGGAATCCTCTCAACAGATCCTGATTAGTTGGAGTTTTCCATTTTATTAATGCATCAACCTTGTCAGGGTCTATGCAGATTCCATTGTCATCTATGACATGACCCAAGACCTTTGGTTTTAGTAATAAAAACTGCAGTTTATCCTGTCCTAAGTAGAGTTTTTCTTGCTTCAATATTTCAATTACCAGCTTGACATGTTGAATATGGTCTTCCAAAGTATCTGAATATATCATGATATTGTCCAAGTAGACATCTAAGAACTTGCCCAGATATGGTGAAAATATATAATTCATTAAGGCTTGATATGTAGCTAGCGCATTATAATCCCCTTGTTGAATTACATTGCTAATTATATTTTCATCTGGAGTAGTTACAGCTGTTCTTTTGACATGCTCTAGTACTATATATATTTGCTCATATGCATCTTTTCCATCTAGAATTGAGTGATATTTCCTCTTTGCTACTCTTCATAAGATGCCATCTATGTCTGGCAGTGGCAATGATTGTTTTATTGTATTTGCATTGCACACTTGAAGATTTAAGATTGTGCAGAGTCATAGTGCTTCTCCCAGCTTGCCTGGTTTGGGTATTAACATCATCAGTACAGTATTGCCATTGCTGGTGACCTTCCAATGGCCATTTCTGATGTAGGCATCATGTTTCTCTATCCACTGTGCCCTCATAGCTTCTGGGCACCTTGATGGCCTCTATGGGTATATTTTGGAGGGATCAATCAAGTTTATTTTGTGGTTAATGGCACATAATAGGGGTAATGGGGTATCACTCACTGATTTGCATATAGGTGCTGCATATTGTTTTAATTCTTCAGCAACTTGTTCCAGGCTTTTCTTGTAGAATTCCATTAAGCAAGAGGCTAACTGAGTTACACCTCCCCCTACCAGTGGTAATGAAACTGCAAATCCAACCACAATTTGTGAAGGATTAATGCCAAATGTTATGTGATACTGGAACAGCCATGGGGTGCCAAGGATAAGGTTATAACCAGAGAGGTTAATTACATTGAAATATTGATCTTCAGATATTGACTGGTATTTCAGTTTGGCAGTTGCACCAAAGTTGATATGAAATCAGGATCCTTGAACAGTGAGCTGAACAGGGACTGGAGAAGCTAGCTCCTTCTTCTTGATCCTGAGCTGTTGGATCAATGCACTGGATATAAAGTTACCTAAAGAGCCAGAATCTATCAGTGCATGTGCTGATTTGCTATTGATTTGCACTACAATGACTAAAGGCTTCAGTACCTTTCTGGAGGGGTCTTTTACCTGTGAGGAGTTGCATTGTATAGATAGGTAAGTCCCTGTTGGCATCTGCTGCCTAAAAAGTTTAAGTGAGTTAAAGCACCAACCATCTGGGGCATTATTGGAATCTTGAATCATGCTATCTGGGTGCATTCCTTCATCTGGATTGAAGAGATGACTGATAGTAAGTACATTACCAGAGGAGCCCTCTAATCCATTTACAGGGAAAGCTACCTTGATATTGCTGATGTGAGTATTCACTTCCTTATGGTACCATAAAACTAAGTCAAATTTGGGGTTATGAATGTGAGTTTCTTTAACCTGGGCTTTAATTCCTAGATGACGATTGTAGATATTGTATACTCCATCATCTTGAATCACCTCAAACCTATGGTACTGAATGTCTCCCTGCCTATTGTCCCAGGGGTGGGACACTAGAGGCAAGGACTTGGCAAGCATTCCAACAATCTGGGTCAACAATCAGGCATGTTTGGAATGAGGAATGCACTGCAAAAGGGGCACTAGTAGATATAGAGTGTATGCTTACATACCATTCTCCAATGCAGAAATTAATGCTCTTTACACATTCACACTCTATGTTTACAAAGGTGTCAGATATCTGGTCATGTATCAGTATCTCCTTTTCATCTATGACATATGCCAGAAATTAATATCCTCAAAACTGAAGGACATTAGCAGAATCTCCAGAATAGGGCTGTAGGATCTCTAATAGATCTTCTGCTTTACATGCCATGGCATGGCCAAGATGGTAGCATGGCCCTTCCTCCATTTCAATCAAGATGAGTTTCTCTTCTTCATCTTCTACAATAGCAGGGTAAACATGGTCAAAGTTCATAGGTGGGGCTAACCATAATTCTCCTTCATTGTAATGGTCTTGGTCTTCTGAGAGGTCAGTCAACATTCTGGTTATTTCATTCTCACTGGAGATGTTGTCTATTACATCATTGCCTTCATCAGAATTAGACACTAATTGAAGGTCTGGTATAATATCTCCATCACTGTCATATTCCTTACTCATGAAGGGCTTCCAAGACTTGTTATTTAAGTAGCCATGTACTCTTCCTAACTTCACCATCCCAATGGATGTAGAAGTGGTGGTCTCACCTAGGCTGTTGACTTGCCACTATTCAGTCTGTTCAAAGTTTACATTTTCACAAAATTGGATGCTATTTGCACTCATTCCTGGTGGTTTGTTTCCATTTGAGCTCAGTTTTGACTTATCAGGGCAGTTACAGGAAAAATGCCCATTCTTTTTACAGATGTAGCATTTGCCACTTGCTTTTAACTCCTCCTTCTCTTCCTTACTAAGGTTTTGGCTGTTCCAAGATGGTTTCTTAGAGGAAGCTGAGTCCCTTTTTTGATTTCAGAACTGTTGTCCCCCAGCATGATTATTGTTGATGTGTGCATTGCCAGCATCCATGTTGGATTTGTTGTTGCTACTGTGCTGGGGATTCTTTGCATTGGAGGGGAAATGATTCTTGCCTTTATGGCTGTTATTATTGTGATGTGAGCCAGCCAGATTAGGCTAGAGTCATGGCACACTCAGTAGAGTCTCATGGTGTGAACTGTTGTAAGTCCTCAATTGCAAAAAAACTGCCTAACTACAACATTCAGTCAGGTACTTATAGGATAAGTAAGTGGTAGTCAGGGAGTATGATATAAGTAGAGTAAAACACATGGGTATAAGGGTCACATAGTCACAAACCACTATATACGCCCTCCAGCCAAACGAGTGGTCCTGGCTTGGCTCTAGAATGATAACTAGGCTAGAATAGGGGAACAGTTGAAGGAATGTGATCAAATAGTTAGATATATAATGGGAGAAGCAATTAAACTCATTGAAAAGTCAAAAGAGTGTTGAGGTAAAATCTGCAAGGTAAGGAGTGTATAAGAAATTGCAAAATAGCAAAGTAAGGGTAATAGTCCATCAAGCTTGAAGACTTGATAGGCTGATGTGTCAACCAGATTTTCAACTTCCTTCAAATGGTGGGATTGAGCTTGAATTCAAGGCCAAACAACCCATTGTTGGCCTTAGACAGATCTAAACCCTTCATTTGAATGTCTTTTTCAGCAATGGATCCCAACAGAAGGGAGGAATCGCAAGCCTTTCGGGGACTATCAGGTGCATATTGATTCTCAGAAAATGAGCTGTCAGTGAGCTGAACCACCGGACTTCCTCAATAGTTTCATCCGACGCGCAAACCAGAAGGTGCAGGAGTAAGAGTGCTGAGTGGGGCAGGAATATTATTATCAGCGGGGGACATGTGAGTGAGGGAATGCAATCGATCATGTCACGCTTCATTATCAGAGGCTTCCTCTGTATCACTGCCATCTGAGAAGGACTCATTGCTGTCCTTGTTGTCTCACTTCCGGCATTCATCACAATGGCACTGATAGAAGTAATTCTTGTATGAGTTGGCCATGTGAGGCTGCTGCAATGCAGCCAGAGTTGTTTGAAGCATGACAGAATTGATGTGTCCCTGGCTGGAGATCAACCCAATGGTCATTAAATCATGATACCTTTCTCTGTCAATGAAGCAAGTGCAAATATGTTTGGATCATACCCTATGCTCAGGGACCTTCCATTTACCGGTATGCTTGTTATATATCACAAACCAATATTTATACTGATCCTCAGGTATGGAATTGAATATCTTTGCAAAGGTATCAAAGCCGAGAGTAGTAGCAGCCTTGGTGCATCCTCCAGTTTGACATAGCTTCTTATTGAAGGATAGGTATTCGATCATCTGGAGGGGATGGATAGTGTACTCCATCTTTGAGTTGGGAGGAGTTAAACAGATGAACTGGGTCTTAGAGTCCTGGCAGACCCAAGGATGGCAAGGTTGATCATAAGAATTGGATGAATATCCCTGGGGGTGGGTTTGATATTCTAAAGGGCCATGACGTCCTCCACAGCCACAGTGGGACCGGACCGGAAAGGGGGCATTGTAGCAATTTTGGAGGATATATCGAGGAGGGAAAGGTGGAGGTGCAAGAAGTGAGGGGATAGGAGGTCCTGCTCAATCTCACAGGAAAGTCCTCCCTCATTTAAACATGGCTCCATCTCAACATTTCCTAAGTATAACTGTGGGTCATCTAGAGGGGGTACACCCACTCCATCATAGAGTTTGGCAACACCATCTACCCCTATGAGGTCCAAGTATGGAGTAAGTAGGCCTAGCTCCTCCACCTGGGAGTAAGTCATCCAAGTCTTATCTCCAGATTTCCACAATACTTCAAATATAGCATTTATGCGGGTGCCCTTATGTGACACAATCCTGTCTGCAGCCCACTTGGTCGCATCCTCACTGACTATCTGTTCATCCAAGCAGCCAGGGAACAGCCAGTCATTGTTAGGCTTATGTATTTGGAGCAGAAATGCATGGTACACATTATGTATACCTTGCTTGATCATTTCAACAGAGAGCTTCACCTGGAAAGAGCTATTACCATAATCCTTGGTAATAGGGTATAGTCCCACAAACTTAGGGATGAACTTTCTCATAAGTCCCTTTGAGAAGCTCATGTTCTCAGTGGAGACATATACTAAGTCATCTTTGGTGAAGGAAACCAGTCTTCTCTTCCGATTTACATCTCGTATCTACTTGAGGCAAGCAGCAATGATACTGTCATGGGCTGCCATAATGGCTAGGCACAACCTCTGTGCAAATACCCGCACTCCAGAGAACTCGGAGCTTGGGGCCTTGGGCCATATCATTGACCTGGGCATCCAGCCTGTATTCAGGAAGAAAGGTGAGTAACCCGTAGTTTCCAATCATGCAGAATTTATGGCAAACTCTATTGCCGGTAATTTAGCAACCCAATCCTTTTGTGTTGGTCCAATACACTGATGGATCATTTGTGTGATCGTGCAATTTGCTCTCTCTGTGAACCCATCTGATTCAGGATGATAGGCTGAGGACATTCAGAGCTGTGTGCTGATTAAAGAATGTAGATGCATCTAAAATGTGCTAGTAAAATAGGAGTCCCTATTACTAACTATAGCCTTAGGTAGTCCATGGTGTTTGTAAACCTCGCTGAATACCAATTCAGCAACATTTCAAGCTGTATAGTCAGTATGACTAGATACAATGTGTACCATTCCTGTTAGTAAATCTATAATGACTGTTATAGCATTGTAAATACCATTATGGTCTTTAGACTTAGGCAAGGGTCCCAAGAAGTCAATTCCAATAACCTCCCATAGTTGTGTTGGTATTTTCAGTGGGTTAAGAAGGCCATATGGGCACTAATTATTGGGCTTACTATGCATGCAAATGATACATGTTTCACAGTATTTTCTTACATCCTTGTCAAGAGTCTTCCACCATACTATCTCATGTAAGTATGTGCATGTTTTTCTATAACCCAGGTGTGCCAATAGTGAGTGTGCTTCCGAGATAACAACCTCACATATACTCCTGCCATTTACAAGGATTGAGAGTATGCACAGCCTCCTATCTGTGGCTGATCAAAGATAGATCAACTCTTCTTTGCACTCAAAGTTTTTGTAGGCTCTGGGATCCTCCAAAATCTTCTTGAATAACTCATCTTCCGAATACCTATTCCTTATTGTCTCTAAGAGGTCTACTGGCTGCTTGCTTCTTCTCATCAATTCCTTAATTGATATTGGCGGTAACATCTCTATTTGTTTCCTTAAGGCATCTAATTGTGCAACTAGTTGCTTGTCCCTTTCTTGCTCTTTAACATCAGACCTGGTACTTGCAACCTTTCTTGCTGGTATCTTTATGAGCAACTTTTCTTTAACAGTGTTAGTTTTCCCTTCAGACCTGCCCTCCTTTTATTCTTGAGGACCCTTAAGGACAAAATGTTGTTTCATTCTCAAAGCAAACTCTCTTGAGGTCTCAGGTCTTCTTGTTTCAGCAGATTCGACAATGCTTCCATTGTTTCTCCTTTTTGGAACTACTTTTCTTTAACAGTGTCAGTTTTCTCTTCAGACCTGCCCTCCTTTTATTCTTGAGGACCCTTAAGGACAAAATGTTGTTTCATTCTCAAAGCAAACTCTCTTGAGGTCTCAGGTCTTCTTGTTTTAGCAGATTCAACAATGCTTCCATTGTTTCTCCTTTTTGGAACTGGTTTAATTCCCTGTGCAGCCATATTTGGTACTTCTGGCCTATCCTGCATTAGTATTGCATTCTCACCCTCTATTCCCACAAGAACTGGCATTGAGACCATATGCTCTCCAAGATAGTCATTGTCTATCACATCATAGTAAGTGTATTCACTTCTAGACCTCACTGTTCCTGCTTCCTCATTCAAGTATAGTCAAGATAATGCATCTGACAAAATGTTTTTGGTACTAGGAACATAAATTACTTCAAAATCAAACTCAGAAATCTTTTCAAGCCATCTGGCTTAACGTCCTGACAAGTTCTTTTGCTCTAGTAAGTGAATTAGTCCTTTGTGGTCAGTGTACCACTTAAACCAGACTCCTTGTAGGATGTCTCGGTACCTTAACATTGTTTCAACACCAGCAAGCATCTCAACTTCATATACAGGATAATTCTGTTGGGCAGGATTAAGCTTTGCTGAGAAAAATGCTGATATGTCTGCTGTCTTCCAATCATATCCCTGACTAACCACTCCAGCAATTCCAGTGGCACAACCATCTGTGATGACATTCATTGGGGGGGCTTCAGCATTATATCACAGTGGTCTTCTATAGTGATTACAGCAGTGCATTGCCAAGCGCTTTACATCTTCAAAGGCCCGTTGATGGGTGTAATCCCATCGGTATGGGACTATGTCTCCAGTGAGGGTATGTAATACTTCCATTGGAATCTGGACTTGGTCTATGTCATCTGCCAAGTACCCTGCTGCTCCAAGAAATCCCCTCAACAGGTCTCAATTTGTAGGAGTCTTCCATTTTGACAAGGCATCGACCTTATCTGGGTCCATGCAGATCCCCTGATTTGTAATCACTCAGCCTAATACCTTCATTTCTGCACACAGGAACTGTAATTTCCACTCACTCAGGTATAGTTTTTCCCTTTTTAGTATATCAAGAATTAGCTTAATATGTCTGACATGCTCCTCAAGTGAATTAGAATAAATTATTATATTGTCAAGATATATGTCAACAAATCATCCAATGTAAGCTACAAATAAATGGTTCATGAAAGCTTGGTAAGTGGCAGGTGCATTGCAATCTCCCTGCTGGATGATATGGCTCACCATATTCCCATCTGGTGTAGTGACAGTGGTCCTATTTACATGCTCAGGCTTAATACAAATTTGTTCATATGCATCTTGCCCATCAATGGTAGACCTGTACTTAGCACCAGCAGCTCACCTCAAGATGCCATCCATATCAGGCAGCAGTGACAATTTTTTATAGGTATTTGCGTTTCTAGCTTGAAGGTCTATCACACTTCTAAGCCTGATTGGTTCACTAGGCTTCCCTGGCTTCTTCAAGAACATCATGGGCACCGTGTTACCACTAGCTGTAACTTCCCAACAGCCTGTCTTAATGTAAGCTGCCTGCTTCTCATCCCATAAAGGCTTGAAAGCTTCTGGACATCTAGATGGTCTCCATGGGTAGACCACACTTTCATCAATAATCGGAATTTCATGATTGATGGCTCTCAGCGGAGGCAATGGTGTATTTTCCGCTGACTTGCAAATTGGTTTTGCATACTGCCTTAATTCTTCCCTCACTATATTGAGGTCTTGTTCTACCTGGGCCACTGCCTGTGATGACAGTCTGGTAACTCCTGTACCTTCCCTCATAGGCACAGCCACATTACTTCCAACAATGACTCTAGGTGGATTGAGACCAATTGCTACTTTATGCTGATAGATCCAGGGAGTACCTAAGATCATGTCATACCCATATAAGTTCATTATATCAAAGTAACAAGGTTTCTTAATCTTCTGATACTCAATTTTGGCTGTAACACCATAGTTAACCTTTGATCAAGAACCCTGAACTGCCAATAATACAGGTATGGCTTGAGACAATTTCTGTTTTTTCAATCTTAACTGTTCCACCACAGTTGTTGACACAAAGTCTCCAAGGGATTTAGAGTCAACCAGTGCACACACAGGATGTCCAGCTAGTTTCACCACAATGAGCAATGGTTTAGGTATGTTTCGTGTTATCTCTTTCCTCCAAATGTTATTCTGAGATAATGCTGGAAAGGTCCCAGCCTCAACCTATTGACCATTGAGCTCCAGCACCCTCAACAAGGTGGGAGTGAATTTGACCCATATTCTATTCCTCGCACTCACAACCCTTAGCAGGTCTGCAAGGTCCTCTATCGTGGGATCCACCTTGTATCCATTCTCTAATCAAATTAGACCCAAACTGTCCTGCTCCTCCTCAAAAAACACATTCCGAATTTGGTTTATCCTTTGATCCACCTGTTTCTGGTACCATTGTACAATGTTAAATAACAGATTTTTTAGATACTTCTCCAAAACATTTATATGGAAATCAAGAATTCGATCATAAACTTCAAACTCGGTCTCTGTGATTTGGTTTACCTTAAACCATCTTCTTTGCTTGGATGGGCATGTATCTTTATCCTTAAGGTATGGGCCACCCAGTTGTAAGATTTGTGCAGCATTCCATGCCTACACATTGGCAGATAGTCCCACCTCATACCATTGTCTTTTGTGGAAAGCTACTTCTGATGTCACATGGCACTGGTGAGTATACCACAATGCTGGTTCAAATTGACGGTCTTCAACCATACTCTTAGGCAACACAGTGTTGAAGTTCCGGACTATGTCCACAAGACATATCTCATCCTCACTTATGTCGTAGGATAAAAATCGATGGCCTCAGAACTGTAGGCAATTCACTGGATCCCCTGGATAGGGTTGTCTTAATTCTAAGAAGTGCTCCATCTTTTGACCTTGAGCACTACCAATTCTATCAGGTTTTCCATGAGCTAATTCCTCTTTCCATAGGTGGTACAACTTTATCTCTCTATTCGGCACTTCCGTTTCATAAACATCTCTTCCAAAATCTCTTGGAGAACTCAATATTACGTTAGTATCCTGCGTCTCAGTATTAGGCTCTTTGACATCATCCCATTGTTCATTCTGCTCAGTGAAGTCAGGTTCTGAGTGAGGGGTCCCATGGTGCACACCGCCTTCCATACTACTTGAATCTTTGGATTCATCTGTATTAGATACAGATTGCAGATCAGGAATGCTGTCACTATTGGACTCATCTAAATCAGACACTTCTTAGAGGTTGGGGAGGTCATCCTAAATAGATTTATCCCCTTCATAACCATCCTCTGAAAAAATGAAACTAATAATATCCCAAGCTGATTCTTCTCCTGAGTTGCATTCAGCATCAAACTCATTACCATCCCTTGGCTCCATTCCAATTACCCCAATTGACAGACCCTGTGTTGTGTCTCCCAATGCCTCATCTCACTTTCAATTGATCTCCTGGAGATTAAGGCATACACTACTCGATTGGATTCCTGATGGTTTGTTGGAGTTGGACTTCATTGTTTTATTCTTAAAACAATTCCAAGCCATGTGGCCTTTGCCCCCACAGTGGAAACACTTGTTCGCAGTGCGGTATTCCTCAATCTCTTCCTTGCTCAGCTTACGACATTTGCTTTTAGATTTCTTGGACCCAGTGGCCTCCTTAGAACCATCGTTCTCCTTGAACTTGTGCTTCATTGATGAGAAGCTAGGGGTATGGTTGGTCTTCTTATTGTGATGAGAAGAATACTTTTTAGATTGACTGGAACCTCCAGGGCTGCTTTGCTAACATCTGAATCCTCTAAACAGCTTGACAATGCATTCCCTCTTACTAATGCATCCAATGACAGTAAACAACTCCTCAAGACTGGACACATAGTCTTGGATGGCCTGTTTTCCCTAATGATAATTACTTAACTTATTCCACTGCTGATTACGAAAATTCACAGGTAAACAGTCATTAAACAATCCCTCAAAGAACCAGTCTATTCCCCAACTTTTGGGGTCAAGGGATGCCTCACGTGCATAATATCTCCATGCTCATCCCTTCAGGAACTGAAATACAATAAGGACTTGTCGATGTCTGCTTACACGCCTATGCTTCAAGTATAGTGAGCAGTTAGACATGAACTGCATAAACTGTTGCACATCAGGTGTTCCATCATATGTTGATGGAGGATTTGGTCAAATAAAGTCATTGCTACTGCTTGACCTTCTCCTCTTATAGTGCTTACGGGCACTCTTAGACTTGCGCCCTCCTCTTTTATAATTACAGGAGTTAGACCTCCTATGTCTGCGTCCTCTATGGCTATCTTGAGAGGAGCTATCAGAGGAACTATATGAGCCGTTTTCCAAGTCAGAGCTCTCAGAGTATGTGTTGTCACTGCTCTTGTCTGAACTAGAACTTGAGCTATTGTCAGGTTCTGCTGATTTGGGGGCTTTCCAGGAAAGCAATGCCCTTACGAGGTGGACTTGATCTATGATTACCCGGGTGTCTGGAACTCCGGGGTTAAGGCTCTGGGGTTCAAGACACAGACAGGGAGGGTGGTCCTGGGGAAATGGAACTTGACTTGGGGATTTCGGGGTTTTGTGGGGGTTAAGAGTTGGCAGGGATTGAGTCAGAACCGGAGGTTTTAAGACGAGACCCGGTTAGTAAATTTAGAGTCACAAAGTGTGTACCAAACTTAAAGCATGTAATTATTCTGGCATGCCAGTCAAAGCATGCTAGTCAATGTGTACCAGTCAAATAAAGGGCATGCAACAATTCAGGTAATATCAAGACTAATAAATACAATGGTGAACTATGCTATAAGTACTACAGGGTTGGGTCTTGGGGTTCTGGGGTGTCTGGGATGGTTTCTGGAAGGCATTGAGTAGTGGGCCAGAACTGTATACTGGGATCACGCATGTGGGGTGCGCGATCAATTGGCGTGGGGGAATCGTGATGCGTGATGGCCGGAAGTGGATAGTGTGATCCGGCAGTTGATGGCAGTCGATCCCAGGGTCCATGAAGCAGGGTTCCCGGGGGGTTGGCTGATGGCAGTTTGTGATGCAAGTTGATGGCGGCGTTGGTAGTTGTGGGGGCGGGGTGTGTTGTGGAGAGGGTCCTGGGTGGGGTTCTGAGGTTGTTCTGGAAGACTCCGGAAGGGGTCATAACATTACCCCCCCCCCTCAGTGCCAAGACCCTCCAAGGCGCATGTAACTGGTGGTTTGGTCCAGGGTCCAATCGTGGGATCCAGCACCTGACCTGCCACATATTGAAAAAAAATTTTACTATCAGCTCAATCATGTCGCACACACCGACGCATTCCCTGACGCCCCCGGCGACTAACAAAGTGGCCCCCCTGGTTGCATAAGAGGCCCGGAACGCATGGTACCGAGCATGTGTGGCTGTGCTTGTTCAACGTGAGTGTCGCTGCATTGACCATTTACTTTGACTGACCTTCCTTTTCCAGAACTATGCCATAATTTTGCCTCAGAGGCAGGTCCTAGCCAGCCCCGGTGTCCCCCCAGAGCCCCAGCCAAGTTGTCCCGTGCCTACCTTTGCACGGAAAACTGTCCAACCCCCTCCCCGTCCTAGGCTATCCGCCCCTCGTTTCTGTCATTCTAGGATGGCGATAGGGGCTGTTTCCGAGGTCCCGGAGAGCCGTCACATTGCGTGGGTGGCCGTAACTCAAGAGCAGTTTAGGGAGGCCCTGGAAAGGCTCCAGGGTCTGCCCGCTCACACCTGGTGTGTGAGCAATGAACTAGTGAGTGGTCTCATACTCTGGGTCTCTTTGCTGATTTTGGCGCAGTGCAAGCACTGCGCCCGGCGACAGGTCCCTTGTCTG
>QLON01003837.1:0-45976 GCA_003313675.1 Termitomyces heimii
CTGCTCGCTCCAACGCCTTGGCAGCATTCGCTTTCCACTTTGCCGCTTGCACCGGCGCATCATCACTCTCAATGCGGTTAAGATGGAGATATAGTTCGGCAGATTTCACGTAGAGACGAAAAGCGACATCATATTCGCGCGATAACTCTGACTTGGCAGCTTTAGAATAAGTCAGCTGGAGACTCATCAGAACTGGTGACAGTAGGAAGAAAAAAACCTTACCTCTGCTTCCTGGCCAACGGAACGATTGGCCGTGCTCATGAGACGTGCATGTGTAGAGAGCTCTGGATACGTAAAGAGCTGAGACAAGTCAACTTGAAGTTGACCAGCAAGTACTCTTCCATTCGCGCACAGTCAACATGACCAAATATATATAGTAATCTAAAGCGCATTTGATTAACACTTGACGCTAGTTCGCGTGATTGAAGGGGGTCCAATTTAGATACAAAGGTCAGAATTAGCGGCAAGTAGAATTACACTACGATTTTCTGACTCTATCGACCGAATAAAAACAAACACACCAGACCCAGTTCAATGCGCTGTCAATGATATCACTGCCGCCTTAAAGTATATACAAGAAATGGCGGGTGACAAGAACTCCTTGCTTGGACAATGTTGGATTACAATGAACGAGAGACAATACCTATCTGCAGCTTTTAATTGACTACTATATATGTTTGAAGAATTGTGCGGCGATCGTAACAAAAATTTCCTTCGAAGGTTTTGTAAACAAGCCAGAAACTAGTGCCGTCGTGGAAAAGCTTTCAGATGGTAAGTAAAGGACCAGATGTTTGCGCAAGATCCGAAGTATAAAAGGTCCTCCACGCCGATTTTGTTATTGACGACGATCGCGCACTGCGAAGCTGTATGAAGTCGAGATCCCAATGCACAGGCCCAGATTTTAGGACACATAATCTGGGCGTTCTTTTATGAACCGAAGGTAGACATTTTCTTGCCTAAAACAACGTAGGAGAAAAATAGAATTCTGACTCATCACCAAGCGTTTTGTTCCTACTGGTTTCTGCCATTTGATCAGTATGACGGAGAATGTTGTAGTGATAAAACCTCGTCACATACGTATTCTCTGCTTCTTTCTCCAGCCCCATTTCGGGACTTTGACTTTAGGATCAATCAACCATCCTCTCACCTCTTGGCCCATCGCTGGATCTCGAACGTCACAAAGCTTCAGCAGCTTCTTCGCCCATTTCTTAAACTGAACTTCCTCTCCAAGCATGGCCCAGCACAAACAGACGTCTCTCACAAAAGCACTTGCCATTCCCTGCAAACCTTCCTTATCGATCAATGTGAGCGCCTCCATATGCGATTGAAGGACAACATCATCCGATCTACAAAGGTCCGTAGCCCATCCAGTGAATGTTGGTCGCGTGTGTCGCCAATCACGCAGGACTTCCCGGGTTGCATCTGATTCCTCAAGGAGGGGGGAAGGGAGGGTACAAAAGTGGCACATACACGTGAAACCATAGTGAGATAAAAGCCGTGCGCGTCTAATATCGCGATACTGTGTCACGTCTGTATAAATTATTGTGATCTCTTCACCGGGAGCAATGGGGCGAAGGGCGTAGAGAGATGTTGAGAATGATGCTAGATTCCACTTGTGCGCCGCGTTTGGACCGCAACTACATCACAAATAAGAGATCATTGCGTTCATATATACAGTCACTTACCTGTGATTGCAGCGATTGATCACCAGGAAGACGCCTCCGTATTCCCTCGCCTCAACATCAATATCGTCAGGAAGTCCGAGCTCAAGGGCGAGGGCATTGGTACACATGATTCCCTCTTCTACAGTGCATTCATCAAGACTCCGACAATTTGCCATCGTATGTAATTCGTCGCGTCTACGGCGAGGTAGAGCCTCGGACAAGGAATGATAGGCGGAAGTACGAGCTTCTCCTGTTAATGGAACCACAGCCGGCGCAAAGATTGCGGGGTGTTCTACATAAATAAGAGATCCGGTTGGTATGTCGCGCGTCGCAAACATGCCAAGACCCTTGTCTGGTCCTGCCGGCTTGATTTCGAAACAGGTTTTTCCATCTTCATCAAGCGGCGTCAAACGTGGGGGTTGCGTTGGTGTCGGAAGATATGAAACTATACGCTTATCTACGAGAAGGCTGGTTGGAGAGTCTGGTGCATCTGAATACGTTAGTGTATGTGTAGTGAAATGCGACGATGACGGCAGAAAAGACATGGAAGAAAACGATCACGAAAAGATTAGATTTCAGAGATCTGGAGATTAGATAAGCGATGGACACCTCTTCAGTTTTGCAAGCTCTGCGTCGCGAGTCATTGGACATCTACAACCGCTTACACTCTATTGCAGATGATTCTGCCTTTGTAGCGCACGTGCATACCTTCTACTCTCACATACCTCTGGTTCCCAACTTGCGATGTGGTGCATGGTATACTGATCCAGCCATAGCTTCATCTATACCGGCCTATTTCAAGTCCACTGACGGGCACAACAACAACTGGAGTTTCAACCTAAGAAGACCCAACCTTCATTTGCTCTCACTTATTGTCGAGCACCATGGGTATGAGTATAGTCTTGTGTCTGAGCTTCAATGCCTACGTTCTTCCTGCAGCATCGTGCTTGTTGATTCGACCCGAGCAGGCAAAAGGATTCCAGATGCACTTTCGAAAACCGTGCCTATCTGGTGTACCGTTGTAAATCGTGCCGTTGCTCGCCGACATCCAGAACAAGAGAGAAGTTCTTGGGATACCGCATTGTATACACCTGCCGGAGCTGTCAGCACGCAGGAACACCATCGGATTGAGTTACAAATAGATGCATGGGCAGAAACTCTTAATGTACGCTATATGTTTAAATTATCCGTTCATAAACCCAACAATTATCTTAAGAACTCTTCCTTTGAGCTCCCTGCTCTTCCTGCGCCACTACGCCCCTTCTGGATTACCCCCGCTACAACGGCATTCCCTACCCTTTCTACGTCCTCGACTGCTTCGTTCCTTCCTGTCATCTGTTTATCTGCATCTCGACAGAGCGACGACTCACGTCGGCCTCATGGTTTCGTGTATATTCAGGGCTCGGGCGACGACCATGAACTCTGGAGCATGGTTTGTCCTCATTCTGCTCTGTTGAGCAGTACACAATAATGAATTTTTACCAGGGGTTAACACCTGCTCTATACTGGCGGCACACTTCAACCCTCCTCTCTGCCAGTCGTTCAGAGCTTCCGGAGCTCATCAAGATGTTGATTTCGTCCGACTCTGCGCGACAGGGCAACCTTCCAAATACTGTAGAAGGAAGCACACTTACAGAAATCACAAAAGTTCAGGGACGACTGCGAATTGGCACATATGGCGATGTTGAACGAGTGGGATGGGATGAGGATATTGCATATGTCTTATTGTCAACAACCCATGAAGCGCGTGGGCCTCCATCCACAGGACCAAAACCAAGATTCATGACCATTCCTTTGGCTGCGCGTATCAAAACACATCTATCCCAGATAATTCTACCGCAGGCACTTCCATTCATGGGTGCAGAACTTGCACGTGGGAGAACTGTATGTATTATCTGTGGTGGAGAAAAACTCAACGAGGATGCGGATATTGGAGATGAAGGTGTGGCAGTCCTGCTCGCTGCGCTTGTCGTCTTCTTCGACGATGAAGGAAAGTATGTTGGCGGAGATGCTGCAGACAACCTAGAGAACACGAGACATATAGCTAACAAGGAGACAGATGTTTCGGAGAATCCTTCAGTATCAGGGCGTCTTAAGGTGAAAATACCGGTGGACATTGACAAAACATCCATACGGATCCGGTTGGAGTGGGTCATCGCATGTCGGCCAGCCATAAACCCAGCACGGGCAATTCTCAAGCGGCTAAACGAGTTTTTGCTTTCTGGAGAGCACACAAGCAAACTTAGATGACATAGTGAGATTAAGGAGTTTCTCGGTTACAATACCTAGTTTCTGTAATGATGTCAAAGGTATATAATGCAGGAAGTTATACAGATCAGATTTTGATACAAACTTGAGTCCCCTTGAGATACCGTTATCAAACTTAATGGCTCGTTCGTGCACTTTATACGGGTGGAGCTGTATGGATGCATGTCGGACTCAGAACCTTGTTCTTCAAAAGATTACGAAACGAGACCAGTATTGGTGCCATCTTCGCTGATCTCGTTATTCTCGCCACCAATAGCGAGCGCTTCCCAGAATCTCCTCTTCGGAGTCTCTCGTCTCTTTTTGGTATCTTTAGAATCAGATACTGAGTGAGAGGCCAGAAATTCACGTCCGCGTCGCACCGCTGCCTCCCACGCAGACCTGAGAGGCCCATCCTCTTTCTTAATGTTGTTCTCAACGATAAGTTCTTCTATTTCCCGAGTGAGCTGCACTAGTGGATGTCTTTCATTTCCGGCTTCTGCGAGGTTTTTGGCTATTGTGGATATACTAGGGTTTTGTGTTCGAGGGTCGGAGAGATCCAAGACGCGAGGTGGAATGACAAATTGGCGGGGCCTAGCGAGGCTGGAAATGTCTTCGTGAGGCACCGCAGACGTTGATGGCGGAGATAACGTGGTTGATTCCGGAGACGCGATACTGTGAAGAAGAGTGTGCAAGGATATTGATGTTTCTCGATCCGCGATAGAGACGAGTTGAAGAATTTGTTGGGCCAATTCGTGAGTTTGTCCGGGTGATAGTGAATTGTTCGGAAAGAAAGCGGATATCAGAACTGGAACAACACGACCAAGTGCAAAGGAGAGGAACACAAAAAGTTGGTGAAGGAAGAGAATGTGTTGGAAGACGAGTCGCTGGGGGAACAGCGTGTGTAGAGGTGTGTGAGTGGTGTATGTCGTCAGTAGACCATTAAAAGCGGGCTCTGATGTCGGCAGGGCAGAGGGAGAGGGAGAAAGGATGAGGCTTATCTCCGCCACGAACAGTGTCGTGTAGAGCAGGTAGCGCCAGAACGAAACAGGATTCGGACCAGACGACGAGCGGGCAAAGGACCAAAAGATCAAGAAGGCTACAACGGCAATATGGTAACCAGAAGATTGGATGAGACCACGTTGGATATATTCACGCGTAGTCGTGCATGTTTTTGACCATTGCAAAACATCTGGCCCGAACCTGTTGGGTATTACGATGAAGTAGCTTTGACACGCGTCAAAATACGCACCGATCATAGGCAAACCTCACGACTGGGTTCTTGAGCGCCTCATAAACATCCCTGACCATGATAAAAAGCTCTTCACCATCTCTACCCACACCTGGCCTGTCTGGGTGGTTCTTCTTCGCAAATTGGCGGAACGCAACCTTCAAACCTTGTTCATCGACTGTCGATTCCACAGAAAGTATTTGGTAGAAATTTGGAGGCATTGACTGCGCTGAATCGATGAGATTGTATGATAGATAGCCAAGGACGACGCAAGCAAAGGTGAGTGCATATTGTTTCCTGTAGGTTGGCTGTGTTGTTGGCGCTGGGAGAATCGCAAATCTGTGGAGAAGCGAAAGAAGATGTTTAGCTACGAAGTCAGGCACGATAGACCAGCCAACGAGGCCTAGAAGTGGCAAAGGCAATGCCCTGACGATTCCTTGAAACATGTGGGAGCGAAAGAAGTCTAAGTTGTGTTTGATCCAACTTGACCACAATCGCGCATCTCTATTGCGACTAATCAGGGAATCAACAGGGATAATGTGGAGGCTTCTTGAACAGTATGACTGCGAAAATTAAAATTCGGTCCTGCGGTCCTATTGAACTATGTTGGACCATACGGCCACCGTCACTTTGCCCCATCACACATATCACACATCACCTCTTTGGACACCTCATCTCTTTGACCGTTTATATACCCTCAGTCACTTGTCCTAGACCGAGGGTACGTCGCCATGCATACACTTAAACTAACTCTGTTATACTGACGTCGTACCTTTAGAATATACTTAGGAGTATACGTTAGTCGTTATCAAGTTCTAACAAACTATATACTAAATAAATCCCTACTGATTCATTTCTCCTCGTCTCGCTCGTCGTGATGGTGTTCTGTCCGGTTATTATGTCAGTTTCGCATCACTTATGCGCATCACTTTGTCAGTTGTCGCTGAAAATCAGCCTTGTCGAACAACTGATGAGGAATCAGCGATACTGCCCTTTCAAATGCGTACATCAGGGCCTTAGCAATATCGGTTATTAAGCCTTTCAATTTCATAATGTTCTGACTGGGAGCGGTTGGTTATAGTTACTCCGTTCTTCCAGAAATCGAACACAGCATGACAACAAATTCCGAGCCTTCAATGATTATTAAGACCAGCTCAACCAGTGTCCTTCTCACGTTCCCTGTTTTCACTGTATCCGGCCGTTCCGCAAGACTCCAAAGATCTTTCATACTGGGGCAAAATCCCCGAGATGGACATCGCAGAGCACCGTACTGCTGGGATTGCAGTAAAGGGAGAGAAAACAGAAAACACAGAGATGGACCTGCCGCAATTCGTTGCCGTGTCCCTGGATATGACAAAGGATTTGCATCGAGTTTACGCCTCAAGTCGCAATCTTGATACCTACATTGTCTGTCATTCGAATTTGTCTAAGGCCACAGTGGTCGACTTCACGCGCCGTATTGTCCTCTCTCATCGTTGCAACTCAACTGACGAACCCTCAGATTTTTCGGGTGACATAGTTTCTCGACTGACATCTGTTCTTCGCGATCAAGTGCAAACAAACGTCGGTATTTTGTGAGCCGGGAACCCCGAAGCTTTACTTGTTTCAATGGACAAGTACTTCCACAAACATCTGTTCACAAAGACATTATCAGCTTCTCGATTTACCTGGTTTAGACGACACGCGCTTCAATGAAATATTGTGAATTTGATGAAGAATCTCTCCTCACGGCAGGAAGCTTCGAAGTTGTTGACAAGACGAGTTCCCAAGGCAAATGAGTCTGTCTGAAGGTAAGTTGACTGTATCCGATGAACCGAGTTGAAATTTTGAAATTTTGCGCGACGGTCATTTTCTTGTACACCTTGCACCATATTGGACCCCATGTTCCTTTCGATCAGTGTTGCTCAGAACAGGCCAAAAACTTCTGCATCCCAGTCAACTTCCAGTAATATGCCTACTTTAAACATGGGCAATTACAGAACACAAAGGGAGCTCGCGCTGCATCACTAGATTCCGAGCAGGTAAACGACCATGGGGACTTCCTGCAAGATTGTTGAGCGGCGAACTTACAGAACGTCTCACTCGAGATGCAATCATCAGCCCTTGGATGCGCGACCACATGAAAGTGACCCTTGCACAAAGTTATGCATCACAACGGGCAATGGGTTTCCTGGCAATGGGTCCAGAACTACTTAATTTGATGACACGGCTCATATACCTGTGTTGCATTACCGGACATTAAGAATGTAATCGCATACCTATCGAAACACAATATTAAAATATATTTAGAACACTCTGTATTTGTGCGGACGTCAACGTGGTATGTAACTGCAATGCTAGTGGCTTCGCTTCTCCTAACTTTTCGAACCCCACAGACAGGTCTGAGGTTTCCAACTCCTCCCACTCTGAAATCCTTGGGGGTCGATCCTGTTAGTAACTGCTATGACCATGCAGTTCTGAAGGCGTTCGACTTACTAATAGATCTTGTGAGCCATTGATTGATAAATGTAGAGTATCCTCGCAGCAACGTTACCCTGCTTCAACCCTGTGATACTTTCCCTCGCTTCCCAAACCGAGACGGTAGCTCACGAGCACGAGACGATGATATCAGGGCATCATGATCAGGCGTCTAGACGGATGGTCACTGATAGATGTTCATCGGTCAAGACACCATGATGCAACAAACGCGCTAGATTATACATTGTTCAAATCAAGTTTGGTCTGCGAGCGATCTGACTGGTGCTATCGCAAGTCAGCTAGATTATTCATACGCTTACATCTAGAATTCGATATGGACGATTAACCTCTTAACAAATGTCAAATCCTGTTTGCAATCACGACACTTGTTATCTAATGGTGCCGTGCGTTGCTATTATGGATTACTGTCGCAGTTTCTACTGGCCTGTACAACTGATAGGTGCTCAGACTGAAATGCTTGAATCAACATCTTCGTACGGTAACGACATCATTTATTCGCTGAACTTGATATTCTACGGAAATATTCGACTTATATATATATTACCTTGGAGACTTTTGCTGTGGTTCGCATCCTTGACAGCAATGTTACCTGTCACCTGATGCCTAAAAAAGTAGTTTCACAAAAAGAGGTGGCGCCCAATGTCATCTTAGTTTGAGTTTTTATGTTCGTAAACTTCAAAGCAATTCTTCTAAACCATTTGACACTGTTCTATAAAGGACACCAATTTTAATCTGGGTTACAGAGTTGGACGCTACGGCTTCAACGATACTATGAGAAGAAAAACTCCGAATACAAAAATATAGGTGAATAAGATAGAAGTAAGGGGTTTAGAATGCCGGTCGAAATGCCTGGGAGCTATCAGGCGAAGAATTTAACAGTAGAAATGCTAAGAACGTACCTCGTCAGTATCCGTATTTTCCGATTTGATTTGGTCCAATGTCTCCGTAAACTTCCAGTCAGTGTCATATTGTGTATCTGAGTCCCCTGTCAAGTCGATGTCGACAATCACGACATTTTCATCGCCTGAGTCTGAACTCGACTCATCATCACAAGCGAACTCAGCAAACAATGGGTCCTCTTCTATGAGAGCGCCGCAAGCAAATGGAAAGCCGTTGGCGGTAACGTAGGAGCTACGGGGAGTAGCTGGAGGCCGGTAGAATGCACTATCAGACGATATGTATATATACTGGACTCCATCATTATCGCCGTGGTCTGACATATCGTCTTCCTCAACCCAGTCAGGCTCTAATGCAGGTGTGTTGGTCAGAGAGCTGATGGCCGTTGGAAGCGGTCGGGGGATTGAGGACTGTGGATCAAAATGATCAGTAACGGATTCGTTGCTCAGATACAACAGTGATAACGTACCAAGTTGGAAGGTACCTTCCTAGCTGTATCAGTCTTGAGGTCAATGGTAAGCCCGGGGTTTTTGGAAATCTTTGCGGTGAATATGGAAGCAATAGGCGAAGGCATTTGGCAATATATGTATCGACTGAAGACCGAGGGAAAAGGCGACGAGTTAATGAGCGACGGGTGACAGGGGAACACTGAAAGACATGAAATGGGAGGGAACTTTATAAACTCGGTGAAGAAAATCTGAGATAATCGAAAGCTGTGACGAGAATTTTGGAAAGTCTATCATGATTTCAGGAGGTGTTTTAGGCTGCTCCGGAACAACCCCTAGAAAAAGCACCAGATCGTTGGTCAAACATTCATGCCAAAGGTATGATGGTTGCATTTCTGTAATGTAGATAACGTGATCTCGGGAGTCACCAGGCACACATTTGTTTTTGCATGTGAAAGATAAACCGTGACAAGGAGACATTTGAAACGCTGTCAACATGTAAGACTAGAGAGATGTCCAAGTATTAAGTCGTGAGTTGGATTTAATAAGCCAACAGATCGACCAGTCTGTACAAGTTTTAAGACAAAAAAGAAGAGAATCAGAGATCTGATTGCTTGGCTTTGCTATCTATAGTCACATATTGTGCCGAATCACGAATAACCTGAAAGAGGGAGATAGTTATTTGAACCTACGTCGCCGCCGAGTCGTTGCTACTGTTAACCGACCCATTGAAACACCGTCCCTTCCTTCGGCCATCTTGACGACTTGACTCAGCGGCGCCCAAGCATTGGCCACGAAAGCTTCCAGCTTCATTTTCTTCTGTTGTTTTTTAGGATCAATGGGTTTCAAAGGTTTCGAGGGATCAGCGGGTATTTGTGACTCCCAAGTTTTATAGTTGTGACGAGCTACCAGTCGTTGATGTTCCCCAAGTACCAAAAAACTTAGATTTCGGGTGATTTTGTGTGGTAGACCACGGGATTGTGAAGACGTGTACAATAAGATGAGGGTATTGTCCACTGAGATACAGGAGGTTGTTAGAGAAAGTTTTTCATGGAATGGTGTTCACTTGCTTCGCTTTTCCCAAGTGCTCAACCAAAACTTCAAGTGTTCCTGTTCAGGATGGCTGTGGTGACCATTCTGGAGTTCCTTCATCATTTTTGCAGCAGCGTCAAAGGTGGGCCTCAGAAGTCGTCGCAGATTTGCAGTTGCTACAGTATGGTGTAGTACGGACGCAGACACAGCCCGCAACGATAAGCGATACAGACTCGAAAAAGACGCCGGGAGTATGCACTGTGTGGACATGAGCAATACGAATGGGAATGGTGACCGGTGAATCGGGTGGTATCAAGATTGATGCAGCATCGATGGAAACAAGGATAATGCAATGTCTTGGTAACAGTCACACTGGGTTTCCCCCTGCCCCCTTGTCATGTCACACGGAACTTCGAAGCAGCAGGGCACGCCGTATTGTATGGCCAACCATCGGATATCACCAGCTGCACGCGCAAGCGAGTTTCGACTCTGAGTAATGTATACAATAATTATAGTACAGTGTCCGTCGTGCCGGCGCCTAACAAGTAGTGTTCCATGTGCAAGCTTCAATTGGCTTTCTGTGTTGTGGTTCTGGTTCCACCACCAACCTGCTCCAACACGTTAATTTTCTCGGTATCATGCCTTGATGTCATGGCTTGCTCACGCGTTGTACATAGAGGATTCTGCCCACTGCTTGTTGCAGAGTTTCTCGGCGCGTTACAACATGCATCCATCGCTCAGAGTCAGAAAGTCTAGTTGTCTCCAAGTCTTTGGCTTTAGATGCTTGAAGTTGAAGCTCCTTTGTAAAAGTGTCAGGCTCTGGTTGCCCACGGAGTGTCCTGGTGGATGGGGACGATGTGGACTAATGGACTTATGAGTTACGCGTGCTTTAATGTACTGAACAAGTATCTTACCTTCCTCAACTTCGGAGGGCGTTTGTCCGCAGGCCGATGGGTCTCAGTCAAATTTATCATTTACGCAATAGGGGGAAGGGGAAAGTGTTTGCCACGAGGACGGGAGAGTAATGGTTTTGAGACGACGGTCTCCACTTATATCCCATGGTTGATGAAACCACACGGCCACGCCATTGTCGCATGTAAGCGTATATTCCTGGACCTTCACAATGGAACGCTTTGTGCAATCTCCATCGCATGATCCGAGTCAGCAGCCACTTTTCATTCAAATCGGTTAGTAAGGCCAATGCACAAACAGTTATCGCACACTATTTTCTGGCCACTTATCACCAAAGCTGACAATCAACATGTTTCCTCGCTGGCCATGCATACTAGATATAAATGACTGGATGAGCTAACAATTATGAAACCAGGAAACTCTTCTCCCTCGCTATCTCTAGCTCCCTTGTGTCGTCTCACAATGTTTTCAATGGATTCTCAGCGTTTTGATCTCAGCGCGACTGTAAGACCTCGTTACACCTCAAAGATGGTCCCCTCAAGTACAAATACATTCTTTAGTCACGCATCAATATGCATAATTTTCCTGGAACTATAACTAATGATGAAGAGCCTTCCGAACAATGCGATTTTCTCTCATTACCGGAGTTCCTCTCGACTTCCTCCAGTGAAAGCTCTCTTACTGCCGCAAGTTCTGATGCGAGGCATCAACGTCTCAATAGAGGAGATATGTCTAAAGGCCCGGTTATTCGACATTATAGTCTTTTCAAAGGCCAGGTATGTGATCTCATGGAACAATTCCATGATGACTCTGATTGCGTATGCTGGCCCAAGTTCCAGACATCGTCCCCTAAAGTTCCCCGCACTACAATCACTCGTGGTTTGCCTATTATTGGCTTGAACTTTGAAAGCTCCGAGTTGAAAACCGGAGTCAGGGAAGACGAGAAAAACGAAGACACAGAAACAAACGACGAATACACTTGTACCTTTATCCGCCCTAAACCACACTCTTCCATTTTCAATCTATTCTCTCGAGCTTTTAGTCCAATTTCCGTATCTCCCATCAATTACGGTTCCCTCAACTGCTTCAGGAACAGGGACAATTTCGTAGAAGACTTTGAGATACTCTATACGCAACGATCGAAGGAGATGGAAATTCGTGTCTGCGTAACGAAAACGAAAGAAGTCTATAGGGAGGAATCCTGGAGGGCTGCTCTGACAGAACTCCTGTATGGACCAAGTCCCCAGGGACAGTCTTACGTGGTTGCTTCTCGCGAATAGACCCACTGATTAACGAGTGGAGTTTTCCTTTGATGATTGTAGTATTTATCCCACGACACTGCATATACCAAGACCGAATATGTATATTATTACTCATATATCACTGTGTACTCTACGTTACAATCATCCATGTTCCTCTGTATTTCTTCATGATATATTTCATTCATCCTCTAACAAATATCTTGACGGAGTGTGTCGACACGCATTCCTAAGGGAGCTAGACGAACGAGTTTGAGGTTACGTACCAGAAAGTACAATGACAACATTAGCCTTGATACCGATGCAGGCGGAGCGAATTAATGGATCGTGATTAACTACATGTCGCGTGGAATAACAATTTCCGAGTACCTCGAGGCACATTGTAGTAATACTGTTAATACATGCACAGCAAAACCTTACCTAGAGCCAAAACATGCGAGGGTTCGGACCTCCGTCCTAAATACTCCCGGCACATATAAAAGGCAATCAATACCCTTGTTACACTGACATGCCGAAGCCAAACACGAGTATGGATATCGTGGCGCATAACTATGCATCAGCGTCACTATCACCAGTTTGCCCGTGATGCAGGGCAGGTTCCGGCGGCCGGCTATTGTGTCCACCAACATACATATTCGCATGTAAACTGACCAAATGTTCAACATCAGTGATATCTACTGGTCGGATCTTGAAATGCGCGCGCTGCAGGAGACATTCATCAATAAAGAAATTTAAATGGGATGTCAATGTCAAATGATGGATCGACTCACCAATGCGAAGACAACACCGCGGGTGATATAATTAAAGAGTTCTTTAAACTCTGGATGGGATTTGTCTAATCTGACAGACGTCGTTGGGTCTTTCCTCTTGTAAAGATGATTAAGAGTACAACGTTTGATTGTCTGGCGCATTTTAGTACGTATCGCGCTGACGATTATCTGGCACAACTTACGTCTTTATTTTTCCTCTCCATTTCTCCTATCTCCGGGTCTTGATCGGGATCACGTTTTCGCTTTCCTTTACTGATCGGCTTCGACAATGACGACGTGCCAAAGACATCGCCTTCCACCTGCTTTGCTTTGCCCTTGATGATGGATTTTCCGTGCAAAGGAACCTCAGGTACTTTGAAGAGCCCGCTCCCACTGTTTGTATTTCCAAGTCGAACACCACTCCCAAGGTCAGCCATGACGGTCCCATCCACACCTGTCACTTTCTTGTGCTTGGGTCCAACAATACTCGTTGAACTGCCTGCCCGTTTAAGCTGTCGCCCGGTCGTTAAGCTCGCTACTCGTGTTAACCCGGACCTAGGTCCATCAATATCACCATTAGCTGCATATAGTATTGGCGGTTTGCGCGGGGTTGGGTCATCTGGTCTTGGAAGACGGAATGATGTTCGAGGAGGAGGCGGGTGAGCCGTCAGGCGAGCAACTACCAAGTTTAAGGAGTTGTCACTTTGATTCGAGCGGGCACAAATCACCATATTTGTCGTCTCTGGTCCATCTAAAAGGGTGATTAAATTTCTGAGTGCATCAAGGAGCTACGGACATACCGCTATCACCCAGGGCGACTTTGATACCAATATTTGATGTGTTCGGTGGTAGTGATGTGGATGTCGAAGCAAACGGGGTTAAGCAAAAAACATTCTCAAAGTATATTCGTGTCAGAGTCGCCCGAGGGTGTATATCCCTTGGTGAATTGCATCAGTTTCAAATGGGTCTGTATTGTATAGGGACTACAAACATTTCTATATCGCCGCTTTGGTCCAACCAAAGGTTCTCATCATCATGCAACTTGACAACACCCATGAAACGCAAGCTGGGTCGTCCACGCATACTCTCTAAAGCCAAGGCAAGCGGGTTTTGAAGAAGGTGATTGTTCTTTGACGGTGAATCAAGCCGGGCCACGAAAGTTAAACCATCGAGGAGAAGGTGTGAGTCTGGCAACGAGAGAGCCCCACGATAGAGCAGACGGTAGGAATTCAGTGCAGATTCTGCTTTTCCAAGGGGAATTGGGTGAGCTATTGAGAATAAGGGTCCAGGAGTCGACATTCCCACTCATGGAGCCGCGTTCGAGTTTCGGTCAACGACGCGTTGTTGGTGCTTGTTAGGCGAATGACCTCGGGCCGACCTTGGAATTGATTCCATGACATCAAGTCTGGCTTCAGACTCCCATGGCCAATTTGTTGGTTATCCTCGCAAGGGACAAAGTGGATCATACATGGCGCACATGGCGGAGTACGCATCAAGCAAAAAGCCCGTTTTACTCTCTCATAGTCTGATTAGATATTGAGTCCATCCTCCATAAACACTTGCCGATTCTGGGCCATATTTTAGTCTACTCAGGGTGCCGAGATGGAGTTGCGAACTTAAGGGTTCTGCTCTGCAGTTGCTCAATTAGCAGCTCAACCCTTAATGCTGCACATCACGACCTCCTGCAGGACTTAGCTGGTGTTTTCAGGACGGCACCGGAATTTCGTCTTTATAAACCTGTGATGGACCCTTTAGGCGTTTCTTCTCTGAATGCAGAGCAGACAGAGACTTTGACACCTCGTCACATCCTAGTCTCTGTTGCGATGACACCGCACCCTTCTGCAGATGAAGAGCTTAACGACTGGTATAGGGAAGAACACATCCCACTGCTTATGCGTGTCCCTACTTGGAATTCATCTGAACGTTTCGAACTCGAATTCTCTGCGAATGAGCAAGTTCCACAGTATCTGGCTTTACATAGATGGAGTACTTTAGATGCTTTTGGTACAGAGGAATATAAGGCAGCGACCAGTACGCCAAGGCGGTCGGCCGTGATGTTACAAATTGTGAGAAATGAGCGCTTCCTTGTGACATACGAAGGGAAACTCGAAGCTCTTGCACGCGAGAAGTTACACTGTGCTTGAACGCTCGGTGTTAAGAAGGTTCGCCCATATTTTTCCTCCATTGTTCACCCCTGAACATCAATGCTACAACAGGCAGGAATGTTGCGACGCTTTGGCGATCAAGAGGGAGAATTATGTTCTATGGCCCCTGAAACTCACCATATTACTGCAAATACCGTAAATGACCACTGAAAACCAATCTGTGAATGATGTGAATGATTAGTCTTCTGTACGAACCATGGATGAATGATCTTACCCGTTCCCCGAAAGGTATGCTAGAAAAGCCACCCGTTAAAAAGTCTGTGTATCTGTGTATCTGAGCAAGGACCCACGAGTAAAAGGCAAGTGTGAGGCCAAAGGCTTGACGAAAGAAACTGCATCATCGTCAGCATCAATCATTCATAGTTCAACTCAAGGCAGTGACGAACTTGAAGCATTGACTAACGTCGTTGCTGCGACTCCGATAACAGTCACTGCAACTGTATGTGTAGCAGACGGAGCTAACAATCTGGACTAGACAAACAGAATGATATGTCTATCGTAGCAGATGTCGTCGATGTCGAGGGAAAAGCTTACTGCCAAAACAAGCAATCGCTTCATAAAATACGACCATCAGTTGCTGGAGGAGATTGCAACCGCGTTTCAACTAACCCATACCAATACACGGCGCAATGAATGTCCTTGTGTATCGCACCGTGAAACCATCTGTTCAAAAATTGGCTATCAACAGCGATATCGATGTACGTAAACCCACATCTAGCCATCCAATGATCAGAGTTTGCCATAGCGTTTGATATCATAGAAGCGCAAAGAAAGAACACACATGAGCAAGCCAGCTGGAACCGTCAATGCACCAGTCCAAATTCCTTGGAGGCGAATTTCAGCAGAAGCAGGTTTTCCATGTTGGAGCGCCCGTTTACGGGCCCGTTGCATCATTGCATCTGTCACTGGGCTTGAACAAAGCTCCCCAAGGTTTCTGTTCGTACACGATCAATCACTAGAGATCCTTTCAGATCAATGGCACTCACGCTCCAATGAGAAGACTAACGCCGTTCGCCAGCCTAATCAAATAACAAATCAATTGTTTCCTGAGGATATGATGTAATAGACAACCGCACCCGTTACGTACTGTGTCAAAATGATATAGCTTCGTAAAGAGTGGAGCTAATGTCACCGCTGGTTCGATAGAAGCGAATCCATAAGTCACTGCACTGTTTCGATCACGTCTGTATGTCAAGGCAACCTTGAAATGCTCCACTCACAAAAAAAGCGCTGGAAAGGCGACAGATGGATATCTGAGCATGCTGAAAGGTTTGATTATGAACTCATTCTTTTTGAGACGTCGTGAGGGTAGTCGTTCGAGAAACCCCAGTCTATCTAGGTACGTCGCGAAGGACATGGAAGGCGGCTCAAAGGGCTCTCCGATGACGGAGGAGGGTGAAATTCCGCCTTCTTCAACTTCCAATCCGAATGTGATATCTACTTCGTTTTCTGTTCGCTCGAATAGTGTTTCTGGCATGAAAAAGAAGCAAATGATGAACATGACGCCTATTATAACGTAGAGACTTGAGACACTAGTGATATTTAGGTCATTAGACCTCACCGTTCAATATAGCTCCTACATACAAGCACCAGCGCCACCCAAGATCACGGGCGACATAACCGCCAACCTCGATTATTATCTTAACATGATTGAAGGGATTTCAATGTCCTCACTCACTATAGGCGCCAGATGTGAGCCATTTGTATACATCAGCGTAAATAGACCCATAGCTTTTCCTCTCTCATGTGCAAAAAACACATCAACGACAGTCCCAGCACCAAGACCAAATGCTGCTGAGGGGCCGAACCCATTCATCACTCGTGCGATCATTAATGTTCCAAAGGATTTGGCTTTAGCAGAGCCTAGTGCGGATGCAAAACCAATCAGGACAGACAAAAGATACACAGGCCTCCGTCCGTAGACGTTCGCAAATGGGGTGAAGAACATAGGCCCCAGTGCGCCTGCCCCAATGGCGATGGTCGTTTGGTATGTGCCCGTTACATCGGAGACACCAAGTTCAGTAGATAGAGGGACCACTGCAGGGTTGATAATGGCGACATTGAGCGTACCGAGGAAAGCCAGCATGCATATTTCCACTAGAATCGTGTATCTCAGCCACTGAGTTAACATTACAACAATCGTTAAATTTAGTTTATGGAGTCAAATAAAACAGAGAAAAAAGAAAATACATTAGGGTAGTTGAGCGGGTCGAAAGGGGATGTTGATGGCTGAGGAAGGAGAGGGAGTCCTGTGCTGTCGACTTTGACCTTAATCGCCATTGGTCCATTGTCTTCAAGCTGCTTTTCGTCCGTCTTCGAGTCATTATCAATATCGGGTGTCATCCTGTTTGGAGAGCCTGAAAAGATAGAAAAGGAATGTTTCTCATATCCAAGCCTTCTATCTCATTGTAATAAGCACAGCCTAGAAGACCGCGTGACGGGAGTTTCGGCCCGTGAAATCGTACTGAGCGCGTATGATCACGTGGACATCCCATCAATCGACGTGGACGGCTGCACCAAGTTCTCATCTTGCATTGCTAGTTCTTGTCTCGTCGTCGCCTTGAGTAGCGGCAGAGACTGGCGGTACAGCCATGCATTCTCTCAATTACCTGGGGATTCTTGTGCTCTTGCTGGCGGTACCCACTGCCTACTCTCTTAAGGCACACGATTTCAAGGCATGTTCACAGTCTGGATTCTGCAGGAGAGGTCGTGCACTCTCTGCTCGAGCGAAGGAAGCTGGCTCAAAATGGACCTCTCCTTATTCCATTGATCCTTCGACTATTGCTGTAGCTTCACACCAGGCCACTTTTACAGCAGACGTTAAGTCGTCTCTTTACCCTGAGATCAACTTTGGCCTCGAGTTACGCGTTCATGAAGATGGAATTGTTCGCGTGCGTATGGACGAGGTCGGGGGCTTGCGCAAGAGATATGACGAGGCTGCTTCTTGGGCCCTGATCTCTGAACCTGTTATCAGCAAAGAAATTAAGTGGAAGGCGGGCAAGAAAGATATTCGTGCGGTATACGGCAAGAAGAAGGAGAATGAAGTGGTTGTTACTTTCGAACCTCTCCGAGTGGTTCTTCTTCGAAATGGAAAGGAACAGGTAGTGCTCAATGGCCAAGGCCTCTTTCACATGGAACATTTCCGCAACAAGATTGAATCTACGCCTACGGAAGAACCAGCACCCCATGGGGGAGAGGAGGTCGTAACTCAAGAGGCTCAAGCTGTTCTCAAGGCAGAAGAACCAGCCAATGCGCGGGCTTGGTTTGAAGGTGACGAGGAGGATGGTTACTGGGAAGAGACTTTCTCCTCCTGGACTGATTCAAAGCCGAAAGGTACACATCACTATTTATGGATTCCTTCTCATCATAATTTCTCTTGTTGCAGGACCTGAGTCTCTTTCAATTGACATTAATTTCCCGATGCACGGGACGATTTATGGAATACCTCAGCATGCGACTAGACTGGCGCTTCCGACTACCTCTGGCGAATCGCCCTTCTTCAGTGACCCATACCGCCTTTACAACGCTGATGTCTTTGAATACCTCGCATCGTCTCCAATGTCCATCTATGGTTCAATTCCTGTCCTCCACGCGCACTCGGCAGACTCCACAGTTGGAATCTTCCATGCGGTGGGCTCAGAGACGTGGATCGATGTTGCACACGCGTCAGAGAAATCTACCGAAACACATTGGATTTCCGAGTCTGGCATCCTGGACCTGTTCTTGATGCCAGGTCCTACACCTGAGGATATATTCAAACAATATTCAGGGCTAACGGGTACGTCGGTGCTCCCAGCACACTGGAGTCTTGGTTACCATCAATGCCGATGGAACTATGTCAGTTCGAACGATGTTCGAACGGTTCAGAAGAGATTCGACGAGGAGGACATGCCGGTTGATGTCTTTTGGCTTGATATCGAGTATGCTGAAGATCACAAGTACTTCATATGGGATAAGAAGAACTTCCCCGACCCTGTCGAAATGGTTAACGACGTCGCTGCTCTCGGTCGTAAGGTTTGTTGGACTTTATTTATAAGACCCCGAACTCCGCCTGACAAACTGTATCATTAGATGGTCGTTATCGTTGATCCTCATTTGAAGCGTGTCTCGGATTACCCGGTGTATAAGAAAGCGTCAGAGTTAGGTTTCCTAGTTAAAAACAAGGACAATAATGAGTATGAAGGCTGGTGTTGGTCGGGTAGCAGTGCTTGGATGGACTTCTTCAACCCTGGCACATGGACTTGGTGGAAGACCTTGTTCAAAATGGAGAAAGGAAGTGAATGGTCGTGGACTGAAAGTACTGATGCTGTTCACATCTGGAATGACATGAATGAAGTAAGTCTGGTTCCTTACTATCCAGGACCTCGTGTAAAATATTCTCGCAGCCCTCAGTCTTCAATGGTCCAGAGATTACCATGCCCAAAGACAGTATTCATCATGGTGGCTGGGAACATAGGGATGTTCACAACATCAATGGTATGCTCTATGTAAGTAAGATTAGAGTTCTCTCTTGTCACAAAGTAACGATGTTTGTAGTCCAATTTGACTTACCAGGCCGTTCGTGAACGCTCTAAGACCCTCGGTCGACCATTCGTCCTTACCCGCGCTTTTTACGCCGGGTCACAGCGCTTTGGTGCTATGTGGACAGGTGACAACCTAGGGACGTGGGAACATATGGCCGTAGGTGTGAAGATAGTTCTCTCAGTTAACATCGGCGGCTTTTCGTTTGCTGGATGTAAGTTCCACTCTATCACCACCGAATCATCGACTTATCGCCCATTCTGCTCAGCTGATGTTGGAGGATTCTTCGGCAATCCTGAACCGGAGATGCTCGTTCGATGGTATCAAGTCGGAGCCTTTGCACCGTTCTTCCGTGCACATGCACACATCGATACTAAACGCCGGGAGCCTTTCCTGTTGGATCAGCCTTACAAGGGAATTATTAAGGATATTTTGCGCCTCCGCTACACTTTGCTCCCTGTATGGTACACGGCTTTCCGTGAGACGAGTGTCACTGGACTTCCGGTCCTTAGGTGAGTAGCCCGATATTTCTGCAACGGGTGAAGCCTTTTGACACGTTCTCCAGGCCGCATTATGTGGTCTTCCCTAAAGACAAGGGTGGATTCGATATTGACGACCAGTATTTCATTGGCTCGTCGGGTTTGCTGGTCAAACCGGTGACTGAAAAAGACGCCAAAGAAGCAATCGTCTACCTCCCAGAAGACCAGGTACTGCTCAGCACCACTTCCTCTTCAATGAAATCTTACGTCTTCGTAGGTCTACTACGACTACTTCACCCATCACGTCTATCGTGGAGCAGCTAAAGGCAAGCAAGTTACTGTCCCCGCTGCCCTCCATCAAATACCTCTCCTCGTTCGTGGTGGTTCTATCGTGCCTACACGCGAACGTCCCCGGCGATCTTCGACGTCGATGAATCGTGACCCTTTCACCCTTCGCGTCGCACTCGGCAAGACCTGCACCGCACGGGGAGAGCTATATCTCGATGACGGCGTCACGTATGCCCATCAAGAGGGAAACTTTGTATGGCGCGAGTTTGTCGCTGAAAAGGCAAAAAAGAAGTCCCGCGCGATTCGGATTGCCAGTCAGGACCTCGGTGCCGCAAAGCCAAGTGACGCAGTGAATGGAGTGGCGCTTCGAACTTTTAACCCGGAGAATGAGTATGCGAAGGGCATTGCAGATGTGAGGGTTGAGAAAGTCGTAGTCGTTGGATTGAATGAGAAGCCTAAGAGCGTCAGAGTTGAGGATGGGCCGGACCTGGTGTGGGATTACGCAGCGGGTATCGCTGCTACGGATAAGAAGGAAGGAGTTGCGAGTGTGCTCAGTATCAAGGACCCCAGAGTACTTATAACACAAGACTGGGCCATCATCATCGAGTGGTAGAATAGGACTGACATCCTCAAATGGGCTTATAATATCTAGGCATCCAATGTCAGACAGAAAACCTGATCTGTAATTTGTACTACACTATTTGCTACGACCCGAGGGAACCTTTTACAGAAAGACAAGGAGAGCTAAGGTGCACAGGTGGTTCGGGAGGTAATATATACAGCATGGGGTTATGAAAACAACAGGGTGAAGGAGGACCAGGAGGCTCAATGTGCCCCGTATCATACGTATGTAAACAAGATTGACTAACCAAAAAAGGCAGAGGAAAGCGAGCAACAGCTACAGTTCACAATGCAATGACACGAATATTTTGATTTATAACGGAGGGAACTTGTTTAACCAAAAAGAAAGTTGGAACAAAGTCCTAAACAGGAGGCCTTGAAAGAGCCCCACGATATCATAAACGTTAAAGAGAGAGAGGGAGAGAGTACATACACGGCGTAGCCGATATCGTTTAAGTAAAAAAAGTCGAGAATGAGGAACATGCACATAGATATGCACATCACCGCAGCAACTCGCACCGCGCTAGTTGCGTGGGTGGCTTCACGGTCGTAAACGGAGCACCCGCGGTCGGGTACTGGAACCATTCATTGGAAGCGGGAACCGCAGCCCGAAGTCCTCCTCCGCCGACTCCTCCACGCAGCTGCATCTGCTGCATGAGCTGCAACTGTTGCACGTACGACGTGTACGCCACTGGCGACATCATCGTGGGGTATGCAGAGTAGAAGAACGACGCTGGGTTCGGGGAGGTGTAGTTCGGCAGTGCGGGCGTGGGAAAGGAGGGGTGAGCGTGTGAGAGCGCTACAGGGACTCGGGCAATCGGAACCGGTATGAAGGGGGAGGGAATCGCGGTGGATGGCACTGGCGCGGGAAGGGCTTGTGAGGATCTGCGTCTCCTGTTTGAGGAGCGCGGGCGGGAATCTACTCTGGGTTGGAGGGGAGCTTGCGATGGTACTGCGGGGGATGGATCGATCCAGCCGTCGTCCTGCGAAGGGAGGGGTGAGGGGGAGGAAGAGGGTGAGGTCGTCATTGGGATTTCTGTCTCTGCGTGTTCGTTTTTGGTGGCGGTGTCAGCCTGGCTGGGTGGAAGCGAGTCGCTGCGTCGGCGGGTGAGTGCGAGGAATAAATCCCTTGTCCGCCTTGCTTTGGACTCTTTGGAGGTCCTGTCGGCCTCGGAGATGTCGATCCATCCGTCATCGTCGTCTTCATGCGAAGACGGGCTCGATATGCCTGAATTCTGCGTCCTGTCGTCCTCAGAGACTGCAGTGCGTTCGTCGAAAAGGTGCAGGTCGTAAAGAGGAGGATTGGGGATGGGACTATGGCTATGATTGTGTGATAATCGGAGCTTATCGACGATTGCACGAGTCTTCGAGGCGGGTCCCTTGCGACGGGAGGGATTCTGGAGAAATGGTGGAAGGAACGTACATGCCTCTTTCTTACTCTGAGGAACAGGAGCAGCAACCTCTGCTTCGCTGAAGAATCCTTGCTCATCTTTCTTAATCTGCACTGTTGGCAGTGGAGGAGCTTTCTGCGTGGGAAACGCAAAGTTAATAAAGGCAGATGAATTTGCAGCGGTTCCGGTCGCGAGGGGAAAGGGTTCGGTGTCGGCCTTGAGGGTTGTTGAAGATGGAACGAAGGAGGTTGCAGCCGCATTGAGTGGACGTGCAGCGGAGACCAGATAACGTCCATCATCAGTTTTGACCGGCGAGGGTTCCTTGACCTCGACGATTGCTTCGGTGCTCTTTCTCGTCGGAGTCAACGGCGGTGAAGATGACAAGTCAGAGTCTGTGAGGTCGACACTGGACAACGTCGAGGTACTTCTGTGAAGACCCCCGCGGCTCGAAGCAGGAGTAGAGGTCCTAGAGACATCCTTTACAGGTTGTTGTTCCTCCAAAGTTGGAGCAGGCATTAATCCTTCAGCGCCACTGGTCAAAGCCTCTGCATACAATTTCCACTTCTCCCGAGCTTGGGCGATAACCAGCTCGTCAACCCCCACAGAAATGTCCCCTCTTAGTTTTGAAACCGGCGCCTCTGAAAAGAACCCAACGTCCCGTTCATACTTGACGAGAGCATCCAGTGCACACTGCACGCCGCACAAGTCCGTACTTAGCATGAGGTCATCGCCAGGCTGATGTAGTCGAGGTGAATCACACGATATTCCGCATGTGCCGAATAGCGGGCCTCGAAACCAACTACTTGAACAACTGTTCTCCGCTGCATCGTGTGCCCACGAGACCGACTGGTACGCGGTGTGCCAGCCGGTGCTGGAAACGATGTGCCATTGTTCCTCCTTTACAGATTCAAGCTTGCGAGGCCGCAGATCCATGGTGGGCCGTGCGACACTGTTGAAGAATGAGAAAGGGGGTGGGTGGAAGGGAAAGAGTGGGACAAAAGATGGCACGGTGGCCGGGCAAGAGAGAGTGGAGACAAGGCGGAGAGAGGATAGGAACGATTATCGGAGGAATCTCCAGCACATGTTCTGCTGTTCCTTTTCAAAACACACAAACGTCCACCCGTTGTAGTCACGTTGTGTCACAGTTCCCCCATTCTCTTCTTCCAGTCCCACATCCTCGTGCAAGGTGCAATCTCGGACCAACTTTTGTCTAATATACACACTGCAAATCTAAAATACATCTCATCTACATGCCCCACTCCCCGAAGGAGGCTCGTCCAAGTCCCAACGAGGCAGCGGAGGGCGAACAGGAAGTCTTCCTCCCCTGAATGGCTGCTCCTTTCGCTTGGGTTTAGCGGCATTCATGCGTGCACTGAGCTGAAACGGCATTCTTTTTGTAGGGGCATCCTTTCGACCGGTTTTGTCCTGCACCTTCCGATCCACCACTTGTTGTGACTGAATAGGCTTAGGCGGTCGTCGCGGTGGATTTTCGTCCGATACACGCGTTTCTCGGAATTTGGCAACAAGCCTTTCGAACTCAAACTCGGGAGACAGCTCTGCAGCGGATGGGGACGGCGGCATAATCTTCCTTATGACTCTTGGAAGGGCATGCTAAAAATGGCGTCAGATTGGTCGCTGCGAGCAACCATCGCGCATACCTTTGCAGTTGGTTTTTCGCGCACAGACGGTGGAGGAGTCTTTGATTCTTCCTTTTCATCCATCCAGGAATCGTCACGTCTTGGAATGACAGTGGTCGGTAAGCTCGGGATGAAGTAGATGTTGGAGAGCGAAATGTCTCCATATGCGCATAAAGTATATTCGTCGTCATCACTTGATGATGATCCTGGTGTAGACGGCCGGCTAGACAACCTAGACATATGAACTCAAGCCAACAGATGTACTGTCACTGGAGTGTGATGGGGATGCTTAATGAGACTATAGCTTTATACGCCCGTTGATGCTAGTGGCCAGTGTTATCTGGCCGTGGCCATATCCAAACAATGCCATTTCACAGTATTGAAATCCTTTTTCAACAAGGAACGGACTAGTATTCTCTTGAACGAGTAAATAGTCACCAAAGCGCTGAGATAGTAAAATTTGGTCGACAATGTCAAAGCAACAGGCTCAAATCGCATCTTTGCCCGACGGCTTGTGCCTGTAACGGATGCATTCTGTGGCAGCCACGCACCATAGCTCAAGGTCCCCTTCGAACTCAACGTTTTGAAAATGGACGAAGAACGGAAAGGCTTAGTGGCGTCCATCAAGTTTGCCCGGACAGGCGCATAACGACGAAACCTGCGACCTTTGGACGCGGAACATGGCGTTTTCGTGTACGACACTAGTATAACGATCCTTGTGTGTTTCAGCAACGACACTGTGCAGTGCAATCACGTTCCAAAACTTTGATGTTTACTCATCGTAGAAGCATATTTGACAATACAAACAAGAACTTCCGGCCTTCCGCTTCTCATGCGGAGGCTTGCCACGATAAAAGAGGTAAGGTCTCATCTTTGTCTACCTTCTTGTTGGAGACATGCTACATATGGTTAGTAGACGTGGAATTGTCGAAGGTTTTGTGCGTGAGGATCGCACCAATCCAAAGAAGATTATGTCAGTATCAACTTCTAAGATTCTCTCCATTGACAAGGTTGTTCGCCTTGTCAGAGTATGGTCGATCATTTTAGACCTTAAAACTCAGTTATGTACTTCTATGTTTTATTGGAATGAATCAGGCCTCGTTGATTTCCGTGTTGGGCATTTCGACATCACGATGACAGTTCGTGTTACACAGTACCCATCACGCTCGCAGTCTCCAGTCTTTCAACGTGTCTCTTAATGTAGATATATTTTCATTTTTTGTTCGCAATTGTGTTGAACTGGACATGGTGGGTGTAGAATAGTACTAGGTATTATGATAGATGGATGTCGTAGAATGACCGGAGATGGATGAGTCCTTTTTATATATGCATCCTTGCATCAGGTAGTTTGAGAAAATAAGTAATGCTTAGAGCATGGCAGCTAAGAACATTGTGTCGCTGATATCCGAGCCCCTTAGTGTTCATAGCTGGTGTGGCAGGCCATGGGAATGATGCTGCCCAATCGCTACATCATTATTGGACCGATTCTCAGAAGCCACAAGTTAATCAGTTTGGTCAGCTAACAGCAGCGGACTTCAAAGGAGGCAGCCTCATCTGTTCTGTAACAGATCGAGCAGCCAATGTAGGTTGATCAGAAGTATCATTTACCTTCTTCTAGCGTACTTGTTGACATTGTCCTAGGATTTGTTGTCCATACTGCGCGGAAAAATTATCGGGAGATCTCATTGCAGAAGTCGTCACAGCACATATCAAAGCTATACACAAAAAGCAATCATATGTGCTTCTCTTAGATGGTTAGTACTTGTTGAATCTGTATATAGATCTTGTCACTGATTCTTTTCTCTAAGATCAAGTCTATATAGCGCTTCGAACACCGACGAAGGTAGTATGTTGCCCCATTCAAGGGTGCGATAGAGAATTAGCAAATCGAGAAGCTTGGGAACTGCACATTCGTGAAACTCATCATCCCATGCCATCAGCATCGAAGCTGGAGCCTTATCAGGATCAAGATCTCCATAATGGGCGGCTACCTGCACAGGAACCAAGGACTCCCAGAATCCGTTTTCGCCCAGCTAAACTACCCAAGGTATCTGGATCCCAATTGAGAAAAGACTTTGTCATAAACGTTCCGGTCCAAACACCATTTTCAAAATCCATATTAACGCCTCAGTCCACTCCCGCCACACCTTTATCAAACAAGAGATCGGTGGCAAAGATTGATAAAAGGATCCCCACACCTACTTCTCTCCAACGCATTCCAATCACCTATGAATTTTCTGCTGCGTCACCTGCAACCTGCAATGTAGGACAAGCTCTGTGCGAAGATGACCATATGTTATCCACTCCTGAAACCTACAATCCATTTCAGATAGGAACACCTAGTTCGTTACGCGGACGACCTGCAAAGCATCGAAAAGTATGCTCAAATCGTTCAAGACATTGGGAGTCTGAACGGGTAGTGGTTGTTCAGCTTGAAGACACTGAATTCCAGCTCAATACATCGAGATTAGAGAGATTAAGTGGATGGTTCAAGGAGAAGCTTTCCAGTGGGAAACGTTATCCACGGATAATTGATTTGGATGGAACTGGGGTCTCTTCAACAGACTTTGAGATACTTCTTAATTCCCTTGACAAGTTCTCGTAAGTATTCATGTACCCACTTTCATTTTGAAATAAGGTAAGATTGACTATTTTTTTAGAACATTTGAAAGGGAATCACCCCCCTTGATTGAAATTTTGGCCATCATGCGGGCAGCAACTGCTCTGCGCTTTGAAGCCGAGGCAACATGGGCAGCAGATCGCATTCAATCGATGTGGTCATCGCGATTAGTCGACATCAATCTCATGCATCGACCTCATGCAATCGAGACAATTGCTACAGCACGTCGGTGCAATATAAATGCAGTCATCAAATCTGCATTCTACGAGGTCATACGTAGTGCGGTGACTTCAGAAGTGATGAAGGAGGATGTTAGAAATGGGAATCTCACAATGGAAGATTTGGTGACGATTGAGTCGGCAAGGCAAAAATTTTCAATGCGTTGGGTGGCCCTGGTGGTTGTGCATGACAGCTTGAATCGTTTTCCACATTGTGGAACTGCAAAAAAAATACCTTCTGAGGTACCACACCCTCGAAGGGCCATCGGCAACGGCAGCGTTGCTCAACGGATTAGGAGCTTTGAAAATAGAGCAACAGGCCAGGTTCCAACACTTGGTTCTAGAGAGCAAGCTGCGCCAATTTCATGCATATCTACAGATCCAGAACAACTCAAGCAAGCTCATGCGAGACTTGTACATGAGTCTGGAATGTTGCAAAAGTATCTTTTAGATCCAGTGTGTGGATTACAGGCGCTAGCAGGCGCACCATGGTCACAAGCAGGGCTTTGTGGTTCCTGTGTGCAAGGAAGGAGGGTAGTCTGGCAGGCAGAAAGGGAGAGACTTTGGGCGGAAATGGATGAGTGGTTTGGAGTCAGCGAAAGTCAAGCAGATGTGTGCAATGATATATGTCAACATCGCGTTTAACATATTGGGTCATCGACTTGATCCTGTTCAAGCACGCAGGCAGAATCATACGTAGTAGTTTCTGATCCTGATTTCGTGTTGTAACTTTTGTCAATTACAAATCCTGTTAATGCACTCAATCATCGAACATTGTACCATCCATCCTCACACCCATATTCTGCTTGACTTCCATACCTAACAGCTTCATCTTGCCTGCCTATATATGGACATCAGTAAAAAAGATACAGATGCCTGTTTAACAAGCAAACCTCAACACGCTCTTGCTGCACTCGTCGCAATTCCAGCAGATGTTCCTTGCTAAGATAGGTTTCCTTCTCAGTAGCCTTCTTCTTGTGCGCGCCGCTGATAGCCTTCAAGTCGGCATCTGGGTCATACGCGTCATCAGGAGGTGGAATGAACTCGCCCTGTCGCAGTGCATTCATACGACGCTCATATGCTTCCATGTGGTAATATTTTTCATGTGGAAGCGTTGCTGTAAGGAAACAACGTCAGAAAATACAAGGTAAGGCCGAAGTAGCATGGTCCCACCAGTGTTAAAGTCTTCCACAAAACGAATGAATTCCTTCTTATTCTGATCTTTAGATATGGTTTCAGGATTGATCTTACGCTCTTCCACGAGCCAGGCGTGAAACTCTGGTCCTTTCAAGAATATACTGGAGATAATATTTATTTGAGTACGCTTCTGCAATGAAACAAGTCACTTACTCAGTCTCGGATATGATACCGTACTTTCCCCACTGCTGCCCGGAGCCATGTCCATGCTTTTTCTGTAGGACACGTTTCGCTATCAAGAGTAGAAGTCAGAGAGCGAAACAAACCTTCTTCTTCTCTTTCTTCTCACGTTTTCGCTCTTTCCTACGTTCCCTACTCTCACTCCGTTTACTTTCTTTATCCCGTTTCTTGTCTCGTCTCCTCCTCGTCGCGTCTTCTGATCCAGACGAGCTAATAGACGCTGACCGGTGTCGGTCCCTCGAACGCCGCCTTTTTGTGCCTCGATCTCTTGACCTGGAACGAGAGCGAGAGGATGATCTCGTGCCATGGCCCCTCGTTCTAGATCTTGAACGCGACCTCGACCGTCTTCGTTTCCGCGCGGGACTGCGACTCCGGCTTTGGCTCCGACTTCTCCGTCTTCTGTCAAAGTCCCTGTCCCTGTCATCATGCAATCGGCCTGTACGCCAATGTTTCTCTCGTTCGCTATCCCGGTCTTCGAATCTGGACCTGTGATGGTATTCGCGCCTCGGAGAATCATCTCGTCGTCTATGTCTTGGCGATCGTGAGCAAGAGCGCAGCCTGGGTTGCCTTTCATCCCGGTGTCTCTCCGACATTCTGAAATATATCCGAAGTCACAGATGCCACGAGAAGGAATCAAACGCGTATTTGCGCGTATTTGGTCCGAGCGTCTGTGTGATGACGCAGGCGCAATTTGGAATGATCATGTTAGCATCTGAAAATGAATACTCGACGGGCCTTTGATGTTGTTGTATTCGGCGCCACAGGTTTTACTGGTCGACTGATAACACGTTATCTTGCATCGCACCCTCAGTTTACCCAAGGTCTCTTCTCGTTTGCTATCGCTGGTCGTTCTCAGTCGAAGCTACACACATTGGTTCAAGAATTCAAAATACCTTCAAGTATCGATACTATTCAAGTAGATGTCACAGACTTCCAATCTGTGGAAGCTGCCGTACGAAGTGCAAGAGTTGTTATCAACACTGTAGGGCCGTACTGGCGCTGGGGAACTCCTGTAGTCAAGTGGGTTCCGGTTTGCAGCCGTTTATTGCCGTTTGAAACGATAAAGTAATCTCATTTCTCCTAGAGCATGCGCGAAAAATGGAGTGCACTATGTTGATCTCACTGGAGAGTCTGTATGGATAAAAGATATTATAGACCAGTGCGTCTAGCTCTGAAAGTCAATCACGATACCCTTTACAAATTGGGACAGGTTTGATTATCTTGCGACGAAGACCGGTGCTATTATCGTTCCTTCTTGTGGCTACGACTCTGTCCCATCAGATGTTTCTGCCTATCTCTCGAACAAGACCCTGAAAGCATATGGTGAGTTGTTGTATCCATGCTGGCGCCTCGTGATCATGAGACACGTCTCAAGGTGACTATGACGTGGCAACTTGTACGTCCGGCCAAAAGGTGCAGGGAGGGGTCTCTGGCGGAACTTTCAACACCGTCTTCACACTCCTAGAAGATGTTCCGCGAGACAAATTGAGGGACAGTGCAAGGGACTATTCCCTGAGCCCTGGTGTGTTCATTTTTCCAACCTTTCAGAACTTTTTTGATCTATGGTTTCAGCGACGGGAGGGGTGTCTCCGCCCTTCCGATTCCTCTATAAACAATCGATTCCAGGAGACGCTCCAGTGTTTGGTTCGTTTTTCTTCATGGCTCCAGGAAACAAAAAGCTCGTACAACGTACATTCGGGCTTTTGGAGCTACAAAAAATCACATGTATGCCTAGTTTGCATATTCATGTTGTATATTACTGACATACCCACCAAGCCACGCGGCCTGGCTCCTCTCAAGAGGTCGCACAACTTGCCAGACGGGAAAGTTATGGCCCGTCCTTTGCGTATGATGAATTCTTGGCAATGCCTTCGCGCTTCTCTGCCATAATGTTCTCGACTGTGGTTATGACCGGATTTATGCTGCTCGCTCGCCTTGCTCCGGTACGTCGAAGGTTTTTTGCTTCTACTATATACTAAAGGCGCTGTAGCTTCGATGGCTCCTCAGAAAAGTTGTGCCCGCACCCGGGTCTGGGCCGTCTGAAGAGTCAGTAGTTAAGACTGAATTCTATCAAGGCGTAGGATTGATTTGAGTCCACAGATCCATGCAGAAGGGTTTCTTTGAGACCATCAACCATACTATCTCCACTTCGACACCGCCTGTACATGTTAAGACTGTCTTCAAAGGTGATCGTGATCCAGGATATGCCCTGACGGCAAGTACGTACAGATTTGACGCTCGCTGTAATGCATATTCTAAATTCTGATTGTTTTCAATAGTCATGATCGCCGAATCGGCGTTGTCCCTTCTGCTTCCCCCGATTTCCAAGCCCGCACCGCCTTCAAAAACGTCGCTCCCGCAAGGTCTACCAGACCTTGCGAAGAAAGGCGGTATCTTGACACCTATGACTGCTTTTGGCGATGTGTTAATCACACGTCTCATTGATACTGGACGGTTCTCATATGAAACTCACGTCATAAATCCAGAGATCAGCAGAGAAAGAAGGAAGGACATGTGAGTTATTCCTGCAGATGTTGAAGTTTTGTAAGGCAAATTCTCGCTTTGGGGCTCGTTGAATGATAAATATTCACCCCACGTCGAGATCGTTATTCTACACTTTAGACGCTTTGATAAAGTACATATGCTATCAGTACTGACACCTGTATATCACCTTATCCTATCTGTCTTTTCTGTGTTTATGGCTGGTGCTATAGCCTTTATGATATCCTGTCATATTGCATATACAACCTAAGAGTGGTTTCCTGCGCAACTCCCATTAGACCTGGAAATATGGAAAATGCACATTTGTGGGAAAACCAAACTCTGAATCAGACCAGTTAATGTCCACCTAGCTGAGACAGCACTGACTCAAGAAGATATGTTCGAAGAAGGAGCTAATAAGGATAGAAGGGGGAGAATGGTGAAACTGATAAAGAAGACTTTGAAGAGCCATGAAGTTTTCAAGCCTTGTAGGTTATGCCACCATACAAAGATAATTCTGGGTGAATCTCTCCAATCACGTTCACAATAGTCCACATGGATCCTAAATTACCGGAGATAGTGAAGCCGTAGTAGTAGTCATTCTAAGTACCCACATGCGCGATTCCAAGTAGTTCTTACAATCTATGATTGGCCATCGTCTTCTGATTTGTGCTCATTGAACAATTAAGAGTGTGCAATGCCTCACACATGATCAGCTGATCGTCAGTATAAACCATGGCAACGCCGTTTCTGTGACAATCCATAGAGAGGAATTTCATACCCAAGTCGAGGCTCTCAAAGACAACCGCGCCCCACCAGCTTTGAGATTTCAGTCAGCATAGTAAATTTTTGTACATTACGAGCATTTATACCTTTGTTCATAATCACGTTCTAGGACGTTACTGTATAGGAGTAGGTATGGCAGGGATACCACGCGCCATACGAAACAACTGTTTGCTCCAATGTATCGTCAAGTCAAAGATTCCAAGCCGATCACCAGTACCAATGAACGGTGAGCGTAGTCTCCTGTTTTTGAGCTTCAAAGTAATTGTATCAAAACGAGTCACTACTTCGGACATCTGTGGTCGCTTCATGGGATCTGTCTTCACCATATCGGTGATGAGCTCACGGAGGAATTTGAAACCGTGTGGGGGAGGCCTGGTAGTAACCCCGTCTAGCCCCTAATCTTTCAGTCAGTGTATTTACGTTGAACAAAAATATGTCACATACATCAAGAAAGTACTGCCTCAAAAAGTTTCCAAGACAATAGACATCCACGGCAAATGGATTACAAGGAGGGGAGTCGGGTGACAAATGCTCTGGGACGGTCTTGTCACCACCCCATGGAGGCTGCTCTAAGAAAGGAGCATCTTCAGGTCGATAGATCTTGGTCAGACCAAAATCAATGAAATAATACTTGACTGGTTTGAGGGTGCGAGAACGTGTCACTGACACCATTGTAGTGTAATCTCGCTTCATATATTCACTTGCCGGGTGAGGCGGAGAATCAAAAAGACATAGAGAATCTGCCAGGATGTTGTCGGATTTGCAATCTCTAAATCATAGCGAGAGGTCAATCCTGTGAATTGATGATTACAGGAAACATACCCATGAGCAATGTTGTTTTCATGCAAGTAATGTAAACCCTGAATTCCATAGTGAGTTTGAAGGATATAGAATGAAGAGTTTCAAACAACCTCGAATATCTGCTTGCAAAACCCAACAGCCTCCCCAATGGTTTCAAATGGAGGCAAATCAAATCTAAGAAGCAGCGGCATAACTATGAATGCTGTACGAGAATCTTCGGGTGGGTCGATAACTTCCAGAACAGGTACACAGTGGTTCCGTGGATCTGAAGCGAAAGTTGCGGACGAAAGGTGTTTGGCGACAGGTATCTCGTTTGCATGTTTGTCGATGTCGACCCGTTTCAAGATTACGAGGGTACTGTCTGTGCGGGTTGCATCCAGGGCTTGACCATGCTATATGGTATTCAAAGGAGTCAATGGACATCATTGCTCCTGAACGGTCACAGCTCACTGAGATATGATGTCCATCTTCACATTCTCTTGGCTTTTTGGTGGAATCCAACCACGACGGCACCCATGCTGGATCATATCGCTTCCTGAGTGTATACCCACGCTCTTTAAGGAAGTTGTAATGGTCGCGCCAGAAGATTTCGACCTTGCTAAGGTCTGTTGCGTCGTAATTCCCCAACACACGAGGATTGGTCATCAGTAGACAGCGTAAGGAGACAGTGGTGATTGTGATACGCTGATCATTTCCATTCAGTGTTACTGATACTGATTGTTATTGTTATGGAAGGGGACATTGTTGTTGTTCAAATACACACGTCTTGTCGGGATGACGTGACAAACCGTGGGTTTGCCCCGGTGGCAAATTGTTTTTCAGAGACGCACAAGACTCGTACGTAGTAAAAAGTGTATGTGATTGTTCCAATCCTGGCAATTTCATCTCTATGGCTGCGGCAGACACTGTTGAAAAGGCAAAGAACCAGGACTTGATATCAATCTTGCCCAAGTTTCAATACTAAACACTTCACACTCTTCCTATGGAGGCTTTCAATATCGCTGTTGGAGTGTCCAACATTATCAATTGTGTCACGGGGGTTTGTACTCTAGGAACATACAAAAAAAGCAAATCCGGCAAGATTGATGGTCATCTCGTCAAATCCAAAGACCAGCTATTGCTCATTTTCGATGACCTAGCGAAATATGCCAGTGTTTTGGGTGCAGATGAGATGGAAGAACTCCGAAAGGGTTGCGATGAGTAAGTCGGTTCTCTAAAGTTTTGTGTTCACCAACCATACTGTCTAGGCTAAGCGACACACTTGATGAGAATTTGGCGGCAACTGCAAACGCAAATTACTTCATCAAGAGAAAGAAGTACAGGCAATTACTCAAGGATGCCCAAACTTTGGACACGAATACTTATAAGATGATTCTCACGATCAGAGTAGGAAGCATACAAAGTACATATACTTATGCTGACAAGCTGTAGGGCAAATCCGCAGACGCCAAAAAATGCAACACGAAGTTGGTAGGGTTTCTGGTAATGCTTTTGATGATCTTTGTTGACAATACTTCACTACGAACAAGACTCGCACCAAACAGATCCTTTCTCCCACGAAACAACTGTTGCATGGCAAGAATGTCATAATCACAGTGCTTGACCTCTTAGCTCACAAAGCCCATTCTACAAAGCTTGCGAATTTCCTGTTATAGTATAAATTATGTTGTTGTTCTGTGTCTATATCCTAGATGGCAGTAAACAGAGCACCAGTGTCTGACAGATTCTGCAATGACTAGTACTACAGCCATTATTGAGATTGACTTGTCCCCAAAGTTGCAAGGATGTAAATATTCAACAAGAATGGCTTAAGATAGTGTAATGTTCCAAAAACTATGAGCTTTGTGGAGCACTTTGTAGACTGCCACCACAAGTCGTAGAATATTGAGAGGATGCAAAAAAAGCTTTTGCAATGAATCTTGCAGTGTCTTTGCCTGCATGTGCATGCCTGATAACTCATCAGATTGTCTATGTTTGTTCTGAATCAGAGGTAAGTTTATTCAAAGAGATAATATTCATTTAATGTCTTTATTAGTTTTCTATATATCTTCAATTTCCATTCATGTGAAGGAAAGGTTGAGCACAAGTCTTAAAATATGTTATGCATGTGACTTTCTATATATAGCAATACTAGTATATCTCAGTTGTTACATGATATATGTTGGTTGATCAAGTCCAAACAATGGTTTGCACAAGACCAATGCAGCAGCCCTGGTGATGGTCATGTGATGCAATAGTGATAATTATGCACTGTGTAGTAAATTGATTCACATACCCTAAAAAGATAGATAATGAAAGTTTGCTAAGATTTGCTACATATAATAAAGTCTTAGCAATGTAAGGAATGAAATGAAATAATCAGGTGCTAGGCTATAGAGAGGGCAGTCTGGACAGGTTTTCAAAGATTGCTAAAGGTCTGTGGTAATAGTAGATGTTACTACTGATGATCCTTAAAAGTTGCTAATTGCTGGCAATGATAATGTTAACTTAGCAGTGATGAGTTTACCATTAACACAGAATAGAATGATGGGAGCTAAGCAATCATATTTTATCTCAACATGCTTACTTAACTGCTGGACATGGAGGTTCAAGTGACAAAAAGCCACTATAATCTGACACTAGTGCAGAAAAAGGGGATTGATGAGCTTTCATTGGTGCTAAGCTAGCCTGAACATGAAAAATTTAGGTAAAAAAAGCTAGAAAATGTGAAACACCTGATAATAATTACATGCCAAGAAAGTAAAGGAAACACAAGAAAATACATAGATTGTAAGCTTGTAAATGAATTGCACTTGCTAAAATATTATAAAATAAAAAAAGTAGGTATAGTTGAGTGCAAAACTATATTAGCAAGGAAGTCCAGATAGGTTTTCAGTAACCATGCTAAGTAGCAATAATAGTGGTCAATGTGTGATGGTGCTATACAATTACAGTAGGATAGTGATTAAAGTCCAGAGTTTTCCTGCTTTATTTGTGCAATTGTTTATTTAGGCAATTTTTGAGTTTTTAAATTTTTGTTGTCCTGCACAGTTGTTTTCCATGTCTGCACAGTTATTTCCCATGCTTTGGAGGCTTCAGAAGCATCCATCCTGGCATAAGGAATTTCTAAACTTGTTCTTTTTGAATTTTCCTCTGCTAGGTGAGTAGTTATTAAAATATTGTTAGTATATACTTATAAGGGCAACCTCTAGAGGCTGTGGCTCAGTCACACAGCTGGCAGAGGGAGATCCAAAGTGTATTAGAGTATGTACTAACAATATCATAATAACTACTCACCTGGCAGAGGGAGATCCAAAGAGAACAAGTTTAGGGATTCCCTATGCCAGGTTGGATGCTTCTGGGGCTTCTAAAGCATGGGAAACAACTGTACAGTACAACAAAACCTTAAAAACTCAAAAATTAACTAACCAAACAACTGTGCAAACAAGGCAGGAAAACTCCAGACTTTAGAAGTCAGAAAGGCAAACTCTGGCTAATATAAGCAGCCTGGAAGTGGTGCTGAAGGGCCCACACTTGTCTGAATGGTAGCTAAAGAACCAGAGCATCTCAAGGGCTGAGAGTGGTACTAATAGATAGTGTTGAAAAAATAAAAACAGTAAAATAAAATAATGTCAGAAGAATAAGAGAATGAATGAAGGAAGAGTGAAAAGGTAAGGAGTGAGAAAAGGAAGAAATGAGGAGTCCTCTGACATCACTCCCCCTCTAGAGTGCAGCATCTCAATGTGCTGAATAGAAGTAGTTCTGAATAGCCTTGTCTACTTTAGAAAGCAAATAGAGGCCTCTGATTGCCCAGGGAGCATTGGGATGCTGTTGATACAATTTCTGGACCAAGGCAGGGGCATAGACATTCTTTTGTGGCTCCCAGGAGATGTCCTTGATTCCATAGCCCTTTCACTTGACCTTGAACTGAAGCTTGTTTCTAAAGAATCAGCTGTCTAGGATTTGTTCCACTTCATACTGTTCTTGGTTGTCTACCAGAACTGGAGATGGAGGTGGCTGTAGATGTCAATCTGGAATTGGATCCTCTGGAGCTGAAAAGAGCTTCACCACATTGAAGACTGGATAGAGTCAACTCATTCTACTAGGCAGCTTGAGTCAATAAGCTAGTGGGCCTACCTGCCTTACTATAGAAAAAGGTCTTAGATGATGGTGAAAGAGCTTCTGAGAAGGTCAGGTGATAGCAATGTCAGAGGCATCCAAGAAGACTCGATCTCTAGGCTTGTACTTGGGGGCTGGAGTTTGTCCCTAATTATAGTAGCAGGCTATATCATCCTTTGCCTTAGCTAAAGTAGCCTTGGCTTCCTCCTAGGCTGCCTTCATCCAATCTATCAACTCATTGATAGCTTCATTCTTTGAAGGTTGTCCACGAGGCTCAAATCCCATCTGAGGGTGTTAACCAGTATCTAGAAGGAAAGGAGACATCTGGGTGGCAGCATGTACATAGTTGTTGTATTGAAACTTTGCCTCTAATAATAGGTCATCCCAGTCATCCTGTCATTTATTGCAGAAGAGCTGGAGATACTGTTCTAGCTCCTGGTTGATATGCTCAGTCTGGCCATCAGACTGGGGGTGGTAGACAGTGGAAGTGTGGAGTTTGATATAGAGGAGGTGATACAGTTCTCTAGTAAACTCTGCTACAAACTGAGGTCCATGGTTGGAGATGTAAGCATCTGACAACCCATGGAGTTTCCAAACATGCTTTTGGTACAGATTGGCAGCATCTATGGCTGAGCAAGTAGTGTGTATTGGAATAAAATGGGCATGCTTGCCACAGAGATCCACTACCACCATGATTGCATCATATCCATGAAAGTTTAGTAACTCCACAATGAAGTCTACTGAGGCCATACTCCAACACTTAGCTAGGATAGGCAGTGGATGAAGCTGTCCCATAGAAGGCTAATGACAAGGCTTAGTCCAAAGGCAAAGGTCACAGGTGGAGATATAAAAGCCAATATACTATGACATTTGAGGCTACTAGTAATTCCATGAGACCAGCTCCAGTATCTTCTATCTGCTAGGATGTCCTGCAACTCAAGAGTCATGATGCTGCTCCACAATCCACCTCCAGAGGTCTGGCAGATTGGAAACATAAATGCATCTCCAGAAGGTGAGAAGACCATTTTCCAAAGACCACTCATCAGTGCAGACAGACTTCACTCTAATTTTCTCTTGAGTATACAAGGCCATGGCAGCCTTAGCTACCAAATCTTCTTGAGTGCCCTCCTGGTTACCTCGCTGAATATCTCAAAGGATGCTCACTTCTTCTTCCTGACCAACCACACCTTCTAGAGCATGAATAGCAAATAGTTCTGGCTTTAGGAGTACAATATTGTCATTGTCACTAGCTTCTGAACTATGATCAGCTCACCTAGAAAGCGCATCTGGCTTGCCCATGCTCTGTCCAAGTTTGTGATGCAGAGAGAAGTCAAAGTTGACCAGATACAAGGACCATTGAGCCTGTCAGCAGTTAAGTTTCTTGGCCATCTAAAAGTACTCTAGGTTCTTGTGATTAGTTCACACCTTGAATTTATGCCTGGCATCCTCAAGGAAATGTTGCCACTCCTCAAATGACTGAATTATAGCCAGCATCTCCTTATCATGGATCTCATAATTCCACTCCACAGCATTGAGACTCTTGAAGTAGAAGGCCATAGGATGCCACTTACTATCCTCTCTTGATTGCTGAGAGAGAATGACTCCAGTAGCAAAATCTGAACTATTAGCTTCAATGCAGAAGTGAGAGTCATCATCTGGGAATAAAAGAATAGGCTTTGAAGTGACTGCCTGTTTGAGGGCATCAAAGGCCATCTGCTGTGCTGCATCTCAGTGCCAAGGAGTATCCTTAGTGGTGAGATTAAAGAGGGGCCAGGCATGGTGTGAGAAATCCTGAATAAACCTCCAGTAGAAGTTGATGAAACCCAGAAAGGTCTGAACCTCCTTTTTGTTCTTAGGCTCTGGCCACTCTGCTACACCAGCCACCTTGACTGGATCCATCTCAGCCATTCCATAAGAGATGATCAGTCCAAGATATTCCACCTTAGTCTGCTCAAACTCACATTTTTCTGGCTTAAGATAGAGCTGGTGTCAGCAAAAACATTCTAGCATGATGCATATAATCTGATGATGCTCCTCTAGAGTCTTGGTATAGATCAAAATATCATTAAGGTATACACACACCACACCTTCTGCTATGAGGTCTTGGAAAATGTTGTTCATCATGGTCTAGAAGGTGGTAGGGCTATTAGTGAGGCCAAAGAACATTACTAGAGGTTCAAAAAGTCCATGATTTGTTCAGAATGCTGCCTTCCACTCATCACCTTCTTTGATGCACACATTGTTGTAGCCTCAGCAGATATCCAACTTGGTAAAGTAGCATGCATCTTGGAAGTTGTTGACAAGCTCTGAAATGAGTAGTAAAGGGTAGTGATTCTTCACAGTCATTGCATTTAAGACTCAATAGTCCTGAACTAGATGTAGAGATCCATCCTTCTTCTTAATGAAGAAGACAGAAGAAGCCATTGGAGACTTTGAGGGACAGATATGACCAGAATCTAAATTCTCCTGCAAAAAGGCATTAAGCTTATCCTGTTCTCTGGGAAAGAGAGAATAGACCTTGCAGCTAGAGGGCTCAGCATTGGGCATGAGCTCAATTACATGATCCCACTGCTTATACTTGAGGAGGGAGTCAAATGATGCCTTAGAGAAAACATTCTCAAAGTCTTGCAGGTGATGAAGAACTGCATCTTGGAATGACTTAGGAGTAGAGTTGGCAATAAATGCCTGAGCTAGCTGCTGGGAAGTAGTTTGGCTAGCTCTAATCTCTGCTACTGTTGGTGGAGGTCATAATGTAGTTGCATAAATCCTGTCACCTGTTTCAATAGCCTCATCTGAAGACTCTGGGTTAGGAGTACACTCAAATTCATCCTCACATCTATCTTCCATCTGGGCTTCACTCACTACACCTCAAATGTCCTTATAGAGGGCCTCTCTATAAGGGAATGCCAGAGGAAGAGGATCCAGTAGGTTGAGGTCTGCAAAGGGGAGGTGTCCAACTCAGCAGGCCTGGATAGCTGCATGCTTACAGACTGACTCTCTATGCTTTTCTCTAACTTTCTTGGCACATGTGGAATACTGTCAGGGACAGTAGCTCATACTCATGTTACCCTTGGCCCAGTTTATCTCAGGATTGTAATCACACAGCCAAGAGAACCCCAGAATCATGTCCTGCTTTCCTAGGCTAGTGACTATAAAGACTGCATGCTTAGAATGAGTCTGATAATGAAGAACTAAATCCACTACTAAGTGGATGGATCTAGCCTCATTGAACATACCATCAATGTTATAGACTGGAATAGAGTGAGAGAGGGGTTGGGTAGTGAGCTAGTGTTATTCCACATAATGAGTGTCCAGAAAGAGTCCAGTAGCACCACTGTCCAAGAGAGCTATGACACTTTGAGTTTGCTGAGTGTCAGTTGTCTCAATCTCCACATTCAGACACAAAGAGTTGGGAGAGAGAGTGGAGGCAACAATATAGCAATGAGGAAGATGTTGTTCCCAAGCTGGGACATGTGGTTGTCAGACAGGAGAAGGAGGAGAGGAGGTCTTAGCTGAAGCTTGAATCAAAAGAGTATTCTGTATGTCAGAGGGGGTGCTTATAGTCTCAGTCAGAGAATTAGGAATAGGAAGCAATATATTAGAAGATTCTGCTGATAGACATGTAAACTGATTAGCACCAGGCAATGGAGGCATACAACTCATCCATTGCTCTATTGAAAACCCTCCTCTGCAGAACCAATAGACTTATCCAATGCTTCTGCTACAGCTTCCACAGGATCCACAGACTCATCTGAAGGTTCTATTTCAGTCTGTACATCTGGAGAGGAGTTTTCTCAAATGTCTCGGGCAGCAAGGAGTTGGAGAAGGAGCTCTTCCTGCTCTAAAGCTGAGAGATAGCACATTTCTAACCCCTGGAAACAATATTGAGTAAAGTGATCAGGCTTCCCACAGTGATGGCAGAGGAGAAGAAGGGAGGAACATTGATGAGAAGTGTCAATGTCCATAGGTACCCCAAGAGGGAGGGAACATGCAGCAAGTACCTGAGCCAGGGGTGGAGCATGAAATGGAGAAGAGAGCTGAATGGGATGATGAGTAGGAAAAGATGCCTGTGAGGTGGAGTGAGGGGCAGTTCCACAGTGGAGCTTATATCATAACTCCATGCACTGATTCCATGCTACCTAATACCAAGTCTCAATACTCATGTTGTCAGGTTGTCCCTCAGCCATGCTGTTGTCCATGAAAGAGGGAAGGAGGCCATCTCAGAAGGTGAGACAGAGCTGAAGACCATCTGGATAGCAGGCCTGTTCAGTAAAAGCTCTGAAGGAGTCAATGTACTCATTTAGAGTCTGCTTGCCCTGCCCATATTGATGAGGATCTTGGAGAGTGAGGGCTGCCATCTTAGTAGGGTCCAAGGGGAAGAACTCTGTCCAAAACTCCTTCTCAAACTGTTTCCAACTTCCAAAACTTTCCACTCCTCCAGTGTGTGAAAAGACTTGTAGTGCATATGTTGAAGCTTGCCCAGACTTTATGTAAGAAAGAACCCAAGTGATCTTGAGAGCATCAGAGGGGAAAGCCTCACCACTGAGCTAAATATAGGTGATGCAGGACTGCAGAAAACACTCACCTATCACTCAGTCACCATTGAATGCATCTAAAAGTGCTGGGTGAGGAATATTGGCATGAATTGGGGGGAAAGCCTCAAAGTGAGGGACTGGAGGTGTGTCAGCCCTAACTGGAGGGGCCTGGAGAGGAGTAGAAGTGAGAGGGAGGCACTTTAAGAGGGCCTGAAGGGAGTGGGAGATGGTGTCTGTGGCCTAATGTAATCCAGCAAGTTTGGTGGTGTGGAGGATGAGGGAAGCTTGAGTAGTCTGCACCTGAGTCTCCAGAGCAAGCAAGCAACCCCAGGCATCATTCTGAGGGGCAGAAGCATCCAGAGGAGTGTCTGAAGGGACTGGTTGGGTCATAGAAGCAACAGAGGGGCAGAGAGTAATCTAGTGGGAGAGAGGCCTAAAGGGGCAAGAGAGGGCTCAAGCAGGCTGAAGGGGGCTCCCAGACCAAAATGTAGAGACTTGTTCTGCTGTAAGGGTGACCTCTAGAGGCTGTGGCTCAGTCACACAGCTGGTAGAGGGAGATCCAAAGTGTATTAGAGTATGTACTAATAATATCATAATAACTACTCACCTGACAGAGGAAGATCCAAAGAGAACAAGTCTAGAGATTCCCTATGCCAGGTTGGATGCTTCTGGGGCTTCTAAAGTGTGAGAAACAACTGTACAGTACAACAAAACTTTAAAAACTCAAAAATTGACTAACCAAATAACTTGTCACGACCCCTTCCGGAGTCCCCCAGAACAACCCCAGAACCCCACCCAGGACCCTCTTTGTTAACCCCACAATACGCCCATCCCCGCAACTACCAATGCTGCCATTAACTCGCATCACAACTGCCAACAGTCAACCCCTTGGAAACCCTGCATCATGGACCCCAGGATCGACCGCCATCCACCACTGGATCATGCCACCCACTTCCAGCCATCACGCATCACGATCCCCCTGCGCCCATTGATCGTGCACCCCACATGTGCAATTCAAGTATATAATTCCGGCCCATTACTCAATGACTTCCGGAAACCATCCCAGACACCCTGGAACCCCGAAACCCAGCCCTGTAGTACTTATAGCATAGTTCACCACTGTATTCGTTAGTCTTGATATTACCTGAATTGTTGCGTGCCCTTTGTTTGACTGGTACGCATTGACTGGCATACTTTAACTGGCACGCCTGAATAATCACATGCTCTAAGTTTGGTACGCACTTCACAACTCTTAACTTACTAACTGGGTCTCATCTTAGAATCTCTGGTTCCGACTCGACCCTTGCCAACTCTCAGCCTCCCCAAAACACCCAAAACCCCCAGCTCAAGTTCCATTTCCCTGGGACTGCCCTCTCTGTCCATGTCTTGAACCCCAGAGGCTTAACCCCAGAGTTTCAGACACCTGGGTATTTGTAGATCAAGTCTGCCTCGTAAGGGCATTGCTTTCCCAGAAAGCCCCCAAATCAGTGGAACCTGACATAATATCAAGACTCTTCCTTACACTGTTCTTGATGGCTACATATACTCACACCTACTACCCCACGGGCTATCAGACTGACCCTTACAGGTGTCCAGTTCCAGATCATTACTCTGCACAGACTCCCCACCCTGCCTACTCACCCCTCCCATACAAACCACAATACCTCCACTGCCACTGGGCCCCCAACCCATCCTTCTACAATCTGGAACCCTTGGTCAGCCGGGCCCCCCCACCCAACCTAGCCATGGTACAACCTGTGGAGGTCCCCTCGTACTAGAGCTTCCCTGGGGGCCTGCCGGAGACCTCACCAATTCCCAGCAGACCTCGCCCGGTACTCCCCAGCAAGGGCCCCTTTGCACTCACCCCCTATTACAGCTACCAGTGCCCCGCCCCCCAACCTTGGGGACAACCCAACCACAAATACCTCCCTCGACACTATCCGACCGCTGCCCCACCTGCTAGGACCCCTCTCTTGCCTGTAGAATGATGACACCTCGAGGAATACAAATGGCAATGGGACGAAGTACTCTGCTCACTCAGGATCTCACCAGAGGACTTCACAAGGCAGGCAAGGGCGCTACTCACAGATTTCGGACACAATGACTTTGTAGGTACTCTGGAGGAATGGGCCCATTGCTTGGTCAAATTCAGGGATTGCCTTATGCGAGGAGAACTCCTGGAGCAGGCTATGGTAATATATAGACGCAATACAATCCTCCACGAAGAATTGCATCAACTGCTCGACAAAGTCTACATGTCCCCCTCTCCCCATCCCCTCAATGACCTCACAGATCCTGGTCGCTCAATTTACATCCAAGGGGAATCCCTGGAACCAGCTCCAGCAGCCTCCACTGCCCCCACTCTGGGGCAATGACAACGAGAGGAACAACAAAATGCCTCAGCCATACTGCGGTCCCTCAACCCGGTGGGAGGACTATTCGACCAGCCCATTGCCTGCATGGTAGGTTTGTTGACTTGCTATAGGGCTAACTCTGTCCCTAGCACTTTCGAGACCTGGGGACAGCCCCAGAGACTCCTGAAGCTGCTCCCGTGAATGGACAACACCTGACTCCTGCCCTTGGTGAGCTCCAGTAGACTCCGGGCGAACACCACTAGTATAGACAACACGCTGTGCTACATCAACAAGCCCACACATGGCAACAATAAAGGAAACTCTGTGCCTGTGCCCATGACTGTTCTGGCACAGCTCCCCGTGTCCACCCTGGCCCCTCTGGAAACCAGCTTCCACCACAACCCGCTGCCTCACTTTAATCTGCGGAATTCCCTATGACCTCCAGTGCAAGTGCAACTCTCCTGGACTGAACGTCCTTTACCCAACCCGGCACCTGGCCCTCCTCAACCCGACCCAACACCGCCAAACTCACACTGGCCCCCTCCGCTACCACCTGTATGGAGACCCAGACCTCCCCCCAGTTAGAATAAACCTTCTTGGGACAACGGACCTCCCGGGCGCAGACCCCCAGGTGAGCCACTCAGAGGAGGCCCTCCCAGCAGGTGGAGCCCCACCCTTGACGCCTTTCCTCTACACAGAGGGGGGAGTAACCACTACTATTACTATTACAACACTGGCCTTCCTCCCCACAACAGTACCAGCCCTGACAATGTTCACAACGCCCTCACCCGTAAAGGGCATTTGGACATTCAAAAACCCAATGCATTCACAGGCTGAGACCCCTGGAAATGGCATACATTCCTCACTCAATGTCTTAATATGTTTCAGGCAAAGCCACTCACCTTCCAGGTTGACAGCTTCCGGGTAGCCTTCACTGCCTCATATCTCCAGGGGATTGCCTTTGACCACTACACCGCCCTCATCCAGTTTGACCCTAACAACCTGGCACTTTCTCACTGGCAGACCTTCATCAACAAGTTCTCCGGGAAGTTCGGGATCTACGACACCATGGCCAAGGCCGAGGACAACCTCTTCAACCTCCAGATGCGCTCTGAAGAACGCTTCACCACCTTCATCGTACGTTTCAAAAAGGAAGCTTATGAGATAGGTTGGAACTACAGCACCCTCTGGTATGCCCTCTGCCATGCATTGCCACAGTGTATCAAGGATGTCCTCCAACTTGCCCCAAAACAATCCTCCTACAATGGATACAAGGCCCTCGTCATGCAAATCAACCAGCAATATTGGAAAGATTGCAGCAAGTACTCGAACTTCCAAGCCTCCTGAAACCCCAGGGGAGGAACTCTGTGGTCCTCCAGCAAAAACCCCAACCCCCAAACCCAAAGCAATGACCCCCCTACATTCCCTGGTGGCAGACCACTGGTGAGTCGTGGTCCACCCAATACTAACCCTGGCAGTGGCACCCGCCCCCAGGCCCGACTCAACACCACTGTGGCCGCCAATGACCCGGACAACCCGCCAAGCCACGAGAAACCCCCGGAAAACTTTAAGGGCCCTGACTTCCCCGACAAACAGGACGAAGAGGCCCTCTGGGCCAACTGGCTCCCAAAAAAGGGACAACCCTGGATTGAGGTTCCAAAGGATGTGCAGGAGCAATGGAGGAGGGAGGGGGTTTATATACTCTGTGGTGAGAAAGACCACTTCATCTCCAAGTGTCCCCAATAACAGGTTATGGGGCATGCCACCTGGACCTTTGAAGGGGAGGACACCACCTACAAATACTTGGAAAATGACCTGGCAATTTAGATCTGGAAGATGCCCTAAATCACAGAATTGACCCCAACGTCTTCTCCACCCCGGTCTCGCATCTCCATTCCATGACACTCGCACAGGATACCCTCACAGCTTACCTACCCTCCCACTCTTTGCACTCCCTCCTCTTCAAAACCCACCTCACTCCCTCTGGAACTCCCCTCAACACCTTCGTTGACAGTGGTGCCACAGACAATTTTATTGATGAAACATGGTCTACCCATGCCCTGGAACCCACTCAATGACTCCCGGTCATGGTGCAGCTCTGCTTCTTTGACGGGGACGCCTCTACGGTGGGGGACATCACTCACTTCATGCGTATGCCCGTTACTTTCGCCAACAGACAGACTTACACCCTCCATATGCTAATTACCAAACTATACTCCTCTGCGCCCCTGGTCTTGGGGCTTCTGTGGCTCCAGAACACCAACCCCCACATCGACTGGCAACAACTCACCCTTCACCTGACCCGGGAACCAATGCCCAATGACTAGCAACTCCCCTTCAATATCCCGCAATCTCTGGAACCGACCCCAAGGGACTCCCTGGACAAACCCCCACCACCCTCCAGGCTCCAGTCTCACTCATCCCAATTCTTTGTCATCAATGCCAGGCTGGACGGCACCTCAGGACCAATATCAGCCCTCATTGACAGCAGAGCTACTGGAGTGTTCATTAGTGACGCCCTCAACCTTCTCCATGACCCCCTCGACCAACCCCTTGGTTTGCAACACCTTGACAGCACCCCCTCCTCCTCTGGCCCCATCTTAAGGTCTCACTCGGGATACATGACCCTGGACAATGGCTATGACTTCACCTCCAACTTCCTGGTCACGCGACTCCATGCATCAAATCCGAT